>JACJUY010010801.1:8981-25919 GCA_014220935.1 Platorchestia sp. MABIK
TCTGTCGAATTTCGGACACGCCGTATTGATGGGGGTTTGGCAAGTATCTATGATACTCGAATTAAATTTTGACGAACATTATTTCTAAAGATACGAGAATATCCATACTGGCGCGGGGCCTAACAATGATATTATTTCATTTGATTTGTTCGGAAAATAATGAAAGATATTGTTCACACCTTGATTGAATAATAATAAACCGTAATTCCATTGAGAATAGGACTTCAATGTATTATCATCAAACGACGTTGCTCGCTTTAGAACAGTGGTTCTTGACCTGGGGGGTGCGCCCCCCTGAGGGGAGAGTGAGGGAATTCCATAGGTAGGGCGTGAGCCTCCGCAGTACAGCTTGATTTTTCACAGTAATTTTTTCGACAAAAGATTGAACTTTCACTGTTGAATAAGTTTACAATTTACAATATTCTCCGCTGTTAGCTCTTATTTACCAGTCCATCTGCACACAATTTCCCCCGAATTTGACTCTACCAAACTCCTTTACTTTTCACAGAGTGTGCCGTGAACGTGTACATGTCTCGTTGGTTACTGCATTCGGAACTGACTTTATGCATCAGCTCAAAGCGGTGTGAGGAATTAGAGCCTCTGATTGGCCTCACCAGAACAGTCCTTCGGAATCAGCCTTGCATGCAAAATTTAGATTCAAAGAAACTGTGCGAAAAGTCCCACAATTTTTTTTTTACATCTTATGGTAATGAAGCAGAATAAAATATGGTGGGTGATTGATTCATAGTCGTGTAAGTCGATGTAAGTCAGTCGTGTAAGAAGTCATAGAATAGAATCAACAGATCTGAACCAGTCAGNATTTGATGAAAATAATTGTTGGTTGTTCTGTTAATGGGGTGAAGCAGTATATTCACATGTAAGTTAAGACTCATATAGAGAGAGGAAAGATTTATAGTGAGCAATGAATTTCTTACGTTTAGTAGGAGGAGAACAATTTATTTTCATACAATTATGATCTCGATGCAGTTTTGAACGCGGAAAAACTCAGCACTAAAATGAGAACTTGGTAGTAGTTTCAATGTAAACAAGTTTATCGAGAAGTTAAACAAAAAAACATTCAAATCAAATATTGATAAATTAAGATTGATCTTTTGCATTACGTTTAGTTGTATTCCGTTATTAATGATAATAAACTAAATCGATATACAACAAATAGATTTTTGACGGTTCTCAGTTCAGGGAAAGTTTGTAAAATACTCTAAATTTTAGCAAATCATCTGAACTTTAGATTTCACTAACTAGTTAATAGCTCTGAACACATCCAATCGAAGTTCTCGTACTAAGCTCCCCTAAAAAATATTAGTCAAGAACAAAATAAGGTTTCAGATTTTCACCGACTTGAAAAATAGGCAATGAACCGAACAGCTTCCGTCCGAACATCTAATTGTTTTTTAAAAAACCTTGTATAAAATGATCTCGTAGTGCGGCGACAGTGAGAGGAAGAATTGTTTGACATCTATCTGTCGTTTTAAGCTGCCCCACGAACTTTCACCACGTTCATGTATGTTAAATAGCAGCTCAATTGAGAGGCACTCAGCACTTGTCATCCTGAAAAATGAATATAGCATCAAGCTCTTCATTCAGATGAGTTCGTTCAGAAATAGTGGGAGAAGTGCCAACGTTGACGTTTAGAAATAGTTCTACACCTGAATGGCGTCAACGATACACCTGATGAAGAGCAATTCAGTCTATATTTTGGGACACACGGCAACGCACCCTATAGGTTAGAATATGTCTCACCTCAATTCTATCGTGAATTTCCGTAGGTACAAAATTGTTCCCATTTTTGGTGCACCTGCATAATATCACTGTATGAAACATTAGCAAATTTGGCTTCTTCCTTCAATGAGTGGCACTTAGTCCTTCTAAATANAAAAATTTCCTAAAGTTAGTATGAAAAAATCGCGATTTTCGAAATTTTTCAAAATTGGCTTTTTCATTCAAAATATCTCTTACACCAAAGCGAGTTTCAAATATTTCTACCACAGGACTGTGTTCCAAGTGTTTTTCTGTTAAATGACACTTGTTTCATGTTTATGGGTTAAAATTTATGATATGAGTTGGGTTTGCCATAACCCCCCTATATTCCGTTTTCTTTGCCGAAACTCATTTGCTCTGAAGCAAATCAAAAAGTTTTTCCAGAATGACCCCTAATTTTACTTACATTTCATCATTCTGTTAAAGTTGATAAGCATTGGTTTATAAATAAAGAAAAAATTGAAAAAATATACGGTCCACTAATATTGATGTATTCGGTATTTCTCGTTTCATTTAGGTTTGGATATAGTATATGTAAATAATTGAGATCTGGACCAATATTATCAAATATGTCAACAGGTTCAGTCATTAAAATTAACAAACAGTAAGTGAAATGTAACGTAAAAAAGAGATACAGACTACAGAGTCAAAATTAAAATAACGACATACCTACTTTTAAATATATTAATAAGTAAAGAGAAAACAGAAACATACAGAGATTATTAGTCTAAATAGTCTAAAATCTTGTATGATGTCATAAGGAGACCGCAAACTCAGTCCATGAGCGGGAATATTTGGGAACATTAATTGCGAATAATGTAGTTACAAGGCTGTCATCCCAGCGGTATCCGAAGATAACACATAAGATGAAGTATAGGACTAATGGATTCAAATCGAAGTGACAGTGACGTTATTTAACGTAGAGATCTTGGTTATCTAAATTATTCTCAGATTGAGAAACACATGTGGTAACACATTATTTAAGTTTGAGCAGCAAATTCGATAGGAGCCTTCCAATAAAAAAATTATATAAATACAACATAGTAAGCAGTAAATCAAAATTACGGTTGTAGTTAGCTAACACAGAGCTGGGAAGAAAAACTCACGATTTTTGTAACAAAGAGGCTCTTGCGCAATATGATTATGATACGCAAAATTTAGTTGCATCCGATACGGTGTATTAACAGTATTTGTCAAATTTGTGTACGTACTGTTTTTAGGTTTGGAAAATAACTAATTGATAAAGTTCGTGAAACTGGATGCCAATTTTGATTCGCACCTCAAAATTCAACATCGCCCCTGTCGCATTTCAAGATAAAACTTACAGTTTACGACAAATGGATAATTTCAGAACTTCTATCGAGTAAACTTTGTTCTTGTAAAGTGGTGACTTAGGGTACGTACACAGAAGGAGAGAAAGTTGGACTGCTAGAAAAGATTCACCAGTATCAGCAAACTCGTCAACGTTAGAAATGCGAAGTTAAACGTTCGAACGTGTAGTAGCTACGTAGCCTAGCTCTCGGCCAAATGTCGCTCCCTACCCCCTACCAAGCACTAACTGTCCATAAAATACGCGCCTCCTCTGCCTCACCCTGTATAAGTAAATTGTGCGTCCAGAAATTTTGTGTCAGAGTACCGTAGTTAAGAGTGACTGGATAAAAACAGTAAAAATTTATTTAAAAAAATGAACAACTTCCCAGCAACTAACGCTTAGTTAGCCTTACATCTGTCACCAGTAATGAGGTGGAAATATTGTTCAAAATTTATCCAAATCCAAAATTTGATTTCAGACGCTAAGTGCAGGTTCTAGAATAAACGCAGTTTGAAAGCAGTATGAAAGCCATTGGACTGTAAAGCCGTAGCCTAACATCTTTTGAGTTCCAGAAAACCTTCGATGAAGCCCTCCGCAAAAGACTTGTGACTATTGTAAAAGAACATGGTATTCAAGGCAATTACTCTGGAAGGATACGAAACTGGTTCATTTGTCGAACTCAGAGAATAGCGATACATGAGCAATTTAGTGCCTGAACACAAGTAACTTCAAGAGTTCTAAAATGAAGCGTTTAAGGTCCTCAACTTGTCACCATCTACATATCAACTACTTTGACTTCAGCATCATCAATAAAATTAACGATTTAGTGGATTACACAAAACTTTGTCACAGGGTATTGAATAATCGATATAAAATTAAAAATCCAGAAGATCTACACCATCTTCTCCAGAGGATTCAGCAAAAAAGTGTCAACATCGGCCCATGCTCAGTAACGCACATTGGAAGTAATCATCGGCACTTCATACCTACTGTGAAAAGTACTCAAATTAAAGCTGTATACCAACAAGTAGTTTTTGGCATCACTATCATCAAATTTAAAATAACTCCAGCATAGTTGCTGCTATGCTTGAGATTAAAAAGCAAGGCAAAAATCGGTACACGTAAAGTCGTTTTATTAAAAATGATCAAATAAAACTGAGTGTTTCGGACGTTACAGAGATTTTGTTGAAGATGGACTGTTAAACGTTCAGTTTTATTTGATTTTTTTATTAAAAATGAATTTGTGTGTAGCGACTTTCGCCTTGCTTCTTATTTATCACCAAATTTCTCAAGCATGCGAAACAAGTAGAAAAAAGAGCAGGGATACAAGCTGAATCTTTAGCTTCACATTGAGAAATTATGAATGCAAGTCAAGGGGCAACTCTGGTTCTCTACCCAAAAACCTGATAACAAATTGGAGAGAATTCAGCTCACGGCAAAAAAAAAATAATTTCAGAACTCTGTAACCTAAGTTACGAGAGACGTCTCTAACCTACTCCACGTCTTTTCGACGCAGAAGAGTATCTGAACAAGAAAAAAAAATTATATCAGCTCCTGCCCTAATTTTTTCATTTTAAAATTCTCGGAATTTTGAGACAGCGCCCATAAAATGTTGTCTTTGCTGGTATGTTAGTACGGTGAATGTGCTCCAAAGTCGCCCTGACAGGTACTGGAAGTGCGAACCCGCAATATAATGATGTGCGAAGGTTAACTGGAATCCCAGTTTATGTGAAAGAGAAAATACTGTATACGTACATCAATAGGTAATATCTACAACGTATTTGCTTTTCCGATATAATTGTGATTCCATTGGAAAGGCTTCCTCAAGTAGTAGCATCAGCATGGTGGAAGAAACACTTCTTAATAATGCGAAAAATACTCTCAAATCATTAAACAACTCTTTACGTAATGCCCAAGTTGAGATATTGTGTTAATTTGAATGTAATGGTGCTCATGTGTGAAAATTATTGAACGTAAATATGCTTCGTTAGGGCCTGAGCATGATTGGTATCTGACGGCTTGGGAATTGGGGACTATGTGAGAATAGGCATCTTGCCTAATTACTGCCGTCATTTTTATTTTATTCTAATTCATAATATCTATCATCTCTCGCTGTGCGTGCCAATAAGTAAGCTTAATAAATTTCATTGGAGTTTTTTGGGATGTTAACATTTTTGTAGTGGGTTTGCTGGCTGTATCGATAGTTTTTTATTTCTACGTATGTTGTGATACTCGCGCCTGTTTTAAATGAAGTTGATTTTCTAGTTTGTACCATCGGTAATTTCTCAGGGGCAGTTGAATGTTGTGTTATTCATTCCGTGATAATAGTGGAATTGTTACAGTAAGTTGCACAATGACGACATGAGAAAAGTTAAATCGCAGACTGAAATAAAAAAAAGAAAATCATTAACTATATTTACGGGCTGAACTTGGTGACTATTTTCAAGTTTGAACTTTAGGTGAAGGTTGAGTTCTTCGATCAGTCGAAGGAGGAGAGGACGTAGTTCTCTTTTCAGTATTCTTTCCGGCTCAGAGCACCGTACTAACGATTCTTCACTCATTTATAACTACTGAACTTTCAAGTTTCTAGAGACGGTTTTCCTGGCAGATGTGCAGTGAGTGTGACGCTGGGGTTTAGTCAACGCGAACATCATTTTAAGGAAATAAAACAATTTTTCTATGGACATTTGAGTTGAGTAAATGAGTTCTCCAGACAAAAAAATTACCCACAGATGTTTTTTTTAATTCCTCTTAGCAGGACGCAAACATTAGATCTCTAGAATTAGCGTTCTCAGAAGGAAGAAATGAGGTCTGAAGTTAAAAGATAGGTAGGCCTTCTTTGTATTGAAATAGAATATGTTGTGTTTCGTTACGGACCGCTTTCTTTCGGTACATTTTCTCCTTATTTCCCGTCACTCTTAACTTTCTTCTTCAGCTAAAATTTTGTTTCATGAACAGCTTTCTTAACTTTCTGTTTCAATGAGCAGGTCTTGTGTGAGAACGCACCTCGTGTGTAGATTCCCTGTTCTTTAATTTACATCCTAACTAGTGTTTTCCTCTTCCGCTTCTTCGGAACGGCATTGTGATTAGAGAGGCTCGAACTGACTTGTCTAATCAAAATGTTTTCGAGCTCCAGTTACTTACTACGTCATCACTTGTTGTTCGAAACAGTGAGCGAATTTAATTTAGTTGTAAGTTTTGAACAGCAGTTCTTTACTCAGAGCTACCAAGATATATAAACCAATTTTTTAGATTCACCAAATCGATGGGCGAAAGCAAGACATCTCATAATGGCAAGAAGGGGGTAGTGTATTTAGAAGGACTAAGTACCACTCATTGAAGGAAGAAGCCAAATTTGCTAATGTTTCATACAGTGATATTATGCAGGTGCACCAAAAATGGGAACAATTTTGTACCTACGGAAATTCACGGTAGAATTGAGGTGAGACATATTCTAACCTATAGGGTGCGTTGCCGTGTGTCCCAAAATATAGACCGAATTGCTCTTCATCAGGTGTATCGTTGACGCCATTCAGGTGTAGAACTATTTCTAAACGTCAACGATGGCACTTCTCCCACTATTTCTGAACGAACTCATCTGAATGAAGAGCTTGATGCTATATTCATTTTTCAGGATGACAAGTGCTGATTGCCTCTCAATTGAGCTGCTATTTAACATACATGAACGTGGTGAAAGTTCGTGGGGCAGCTTAAAACGACAGTCAGATGTCAAACCATTCTTCCTCTCACTGTAGCCGCACTACGAGATCATTTTATACAAGGTTTGTTAAAAAACAATTAGATGTTCGGACGGAAGCTGTTAGGTTCATTGCCTATTTTTGAAGTCGGTGAATATCTGAAACCTTATTTTGTTCTTGACTAATATTTTTTAGGGGAGCTTAGTACGAGAACTTCGATTGGATGTGTTCAGATCTATTAACTAGTCAGTGAAATCTAAAGTTCAGATGATTTGCTAAAATTTAGAGTATTTTACAAACTTTCCCTGAACTGAGAACAGTCAAAAATCTATTTGTTGAATATCGATTTAGTTTATTACCATTAATAACGGAATACAACTAAACGTAATGCAAAAGATCAATCTTAATTTATCAATATTTGATTTGAATTTTTTTGTTTAACTTCTCGACAAACTTGTTTGCATTGAAACTATTTCCAAGTTCTCATTTTAGTGCTGAGTTTTTCCGCGTTCAAAACTGCATCGAGATCCTAATTGTATGAAAATAAATTGTTCTCCTCCTACTAAACGTAAGAAATTCATTGCTCATTATAAATCTTTCCTCTCTCTATATGAGTCTTAACTAACATGTGAATATACTGCTACACCCCATGAACGGAACAACCAACAATTATTTTCATCAAAGAAGAACATCAACATATAATTCCCATTCACGTTGGTTCTCAATACAGGTTAAATTCAAGAAAGCCACTGACCTGCAGTTTTGCAGCGGCAAGAGAGCGTTGTCACAAGGCGTGTAATGAGTGTACGTAACTCCGCATGTGTACAGCAGTTTCAAGTGCAAATTTCCAACCCTGAGTTGAGCAATTTTTGTCCAGTGCTCTCCCACTAGGCTGAGAGGATGTATCACCACTGCCAACGCGGCAGGTTGAGCATAGGGTAACATCAGAGCCACAGCTGCCAGATCATGTTCTGCAAAGAAAAACCGGGAGTAAATACCTCATGGATTATGAAAATACCGTGATTTATAGTATTGAAATTAAAAAAAAAATTCGAAAAATATTTCGGGAGAACGTTTGTTTATAGAACAAGCAGCTTATTTCAACACGCACTGAAGTATTCATTAGCAAATACACACTTGAAAAAATTCCAATCAAATCAGAAATACGAATCCCAAGTGGTGTGAAATTTTGTTGCATTTATTGTCCAGTTCAAGTCAGTAAAAGAAGCAAGCTGATGTATAACAATGTTATACCAAACAAAGCATCTCATATTAAAGAGATTTCGAAACTCTAGACTTGATTGGTTAAAATTCAGCTTGATAACATTGACTGCATTGATGTAAAACGTGCTCGATCACGGTATTTTTACTCTTTCTTACAAACATTCCAAGCCTATTTTTCACAGTCTCTGTCTTGGGCGTATTTTTAGGTTTATGAGTATTACCGTTGAAGGCAGGGTTAAATATTGGGATATGCAGTGAGCAAATGAATAATGTGTTTTAAATTCCATTACGCTACAATAAAACAATTTCAAATTAATTTTTACGACTCTAACGCATTGGATTAAGAAATCTTGGCCCCCTCTGGGTCCATATATATTCTGGGAATATATCCATGTTCTTTAAAAATTGACCAGTGATATGAAAAATTCCCTTATATGATCTTGTGCAAAGCAGACCACGTCTCACTATTAACCTTGACAAGCTTTCAACGTTGCACATAAACCTCACGAAATAATGTGGACATCCCGAGTGTTGCGGGCTTTTCATCATAGTTATCATGATTCAGCTCGGCCAACTAAAGTTATACGTTGCCTATTCGATGTACTTATGTCATTCTCTATTGCCCTATACTATCATTTTAAAGGCGAAAAATAATCCTACCATGGTATGCATGACTTTAATACTGGAAAAACGTTGAAAATTGTATAGTGGTATTACAGAGGGGACAAAATTCTACTTTTTTAACAGTTGCATCCACTTTCAAAACCGCTGTGAGGTAAATAGAGGTCACTGATTTTAAATTAGCATCAATTATTTTCTATCGGGTCATGTTTTCTTGCAATAAGTTACCTCCTGTTTACTACTGGCAATATACAGGGTGTTTCAAAATTCGAGGGGCACACTTTGATAAGTTGTATAGGAAGGCAAACTGAACTGTTTTTACTCTGTGAACGGGTATCCGAAAACGTCACATTTTCGAGATACCAAGTGTGCAGAAGTATTACTTGATGATAGTTAAATCACAAGAAGAACCTCAATTATTTATAAATACTATTTTACAGCAGCTGCTCAAAGTTCCTTTCGCCAAAGTCGATACACAACTGACACCGGTGTGCACAGGATTGTCGTACACGTTCGAAGATTCCGGGTATTGCAGCATATCTGCAGAAGCAACAGCGATTCTAGCAACTAGATCTTCTTCGGAGTCAACTGGGGTGTCGTACACAAGGCTATTCATATGTCCCAAAAAGGAGAAATCTAACAGAGTCAGATCGAGAGATCTTGATGGCCAAGAGACAGGACCACCAGGACCGATCCATCGATGAAGAAAGCAGCCAGTTAAGTGCTCCCTCACTTCGTTAAAGTTATGTGCAGGCGCTCCATCGTGTTGGAACCACTCGTTGGCGAATGGCCAAAGGAACATCTTCCAGTAACAGTGGCAATTGTTCATGAATAAAAATTCTGTAATTCTGCCCGTTTAATCGTATGGACCAATCACGTAATCATCAACAATGCCTGCCCAAACATTGACGCGGAAGCGTTGTTGAAACCCATGCTCGCTGCGGATGTGTAGATTAACTTGTCGCCATTCATGGGCGTTGTGAAAATTAAACATTCCCTCACGACTGAATGTTATTTCATCTGAAAACAATACATTCCTTAAAAAGCTTTCTTTCTCAAACTGCCTATCTTCAATCCACTGGGCGAATTGAGCGCGAACAGGATAATCTCGCGGAGTCAATCCTTGAACTTTCTCGAAGTGGAATGGATGAAACTGATTCTCATTCAACACTCGCCATACCCCCACAAGTTGTTGTAACCCCATAACTCTTGCTACAGTATGTGTGAGTTCTGCTCAAAACGCGTGGGTTCTGCTCAAAACGTCATTGGACTTCATTTTTCATTTCCGCATCTTGCATGGGGCGGCCAGTATCCGGTCGATGGACACCTAACGTTCGTGTTTCACAAAACCTCCGGAGTAAATATGTAAACGCCCGATGGTTAGGTTCGTGTCTGTTTGGATATCGCTCCGCGTATTTCCGAGCTGCCCGTCTTGCGTTGCAACTAGCTGCGGCATATGCCAGGTGCATATCTACCAGTTTGAGCTTAGTCAGACGTTCCATGCTCCTCGGCTCGTGTCACGTCGTCAACTAACGAATGCCCGGCCCGCACCCAGGGCTGCCAATGAGAATTTTACCAAAATCCCAGCATACGCTCGAAAAAACCCAAGATTGTTGCTTAAAACCCCAGATCTGCGAAAAGTGTGTTAATGAAGAAATTTACGTACCTTTCTTCTTGTATTACTCTGAATCTTCTTCTTCGTCGCCTTCCTCAGTTGCTGCCGTCAAACATATAGCGTTGCTCCGTTATTTTTCATTCTGCCTCTCAAAATATCGGTGACTTATTGCTCCGCTATGTCCATATCGCGTATTAATTGTTTTCGTGGTTGCCAAGTAGTACAATCATTGTTGCTCCTTGAAATTAATTGTTTTGCCAAAATTCTACCTCTTACTGTTTCTGCTTTCAGAGAATTGTTTTGTTTCGTTTTAACACAATTGATAAGTGAAAAAATTCGTTCAACCGAAGCAGACGAATGTGGCAGAATAGTTAGACTTGTCATAAAAGCAGACAAGAGGCCAAATTTTGAATTTTGAAAACCGTCCTTGATTTCTTTTAATTTGTTCCAGTATCGGGGAGGATTTTCGTCTGAGACATGAATGTTTTCTCTCGCTATACGGTAACTTCGTCATTGGTCATCAAGATCATTTAATTTGCTCTCTGGTATAAGATTAGGGAAATGAATAGAGACAGGAATTATAGACTGCGGCGAGATATCGATATTTTGGGCAGTCTTTGGATCCAAGATGTTTTATGTTGCAATCAAATTATTTTCGTCGAAGGAAAATCTCTTTCTCACCTGATTACAGAGTTCGACTAGAAAGTTTAAGCAATCACTTTTTAATTTTTTTTCACTCAAATTATCAAATGGCTCATTGATCAAAATAGCTGATGTATGACCACCTAAGTATATTTCACTCAGCATTTGTGGTTACTTGTTCGGATCAATGTCTGACAGTTTACTTGATTGTAACACAGAATCCTTAACAATGTAACTCAAAACCTCTCGATATTCTGCTGAAATACTTGAATACAAAACATAAATTCTGAAATGCTCAGATTGGAATTCAATATTGAGCCTGTTTACATTTCTCAAAATATACTGAAGAAACAGTAGTATATGTTTAGTGCCACGAGACTTAAGTATTTGGTAAATATCGTTTGCTCCGTCAAATTTGTCAGCTTATGCTTCCGTTTCAAAATAAAGAAGTTGAGCAGAGTCTTGGTCCAATATTGCCGAAATAACTTTTCTCTAGACAGCCATCTAGTTTGTGATTACTTTGGAATTTTAGGAAGTTTGCAATTGACGGCCTCTTGTATTAGTGTGAAATCACGCTTCCTTTTACCACTGCGAGAAAAGTAGGAAGTTAAGTTTTTCATAAACGCTTCTAAAAAAGGTGGTAGTACTTTGACAGCATGACTTGCACATAGAGCGAACGAATGACAAATGCATCCCATTATGAACACAGAGGGAACATCGTCTTTCAATAACTTTTGAAAGCCTCTTTTTGAACCCATCATTCAACTACAATTGTCACTGCCAAAACCGATTACGTTCTCTAGTGGAATGTCATTTTCACTCAATAATGACTTCCCAGATTTATATAATCCTTAAGCAGTTCCATCTTCTACAACAACACTATCTAAGAGTGCATCCACGACATCCTCCTTCTGTGTGTCAAAATATCTGACTACTATCGCTAAAACTTGAGTCACGGAAATATCAGTACTTTCATCTATTAGGAGAAAAAACTTTTGCGCTCTGCATATCTCAGTTAACATGTTTTTGCATCATAAGCTGAACCATCTTGAATTACATAGGCGAGCTTGGTTCGTTTCATTGATAATTGTTCCGCAATTTTGCAGTCAGGAAATATTGCTTTGCAAACCGGAAGAAAATGATCAATATTGGCAAAAGGAATATTATGTTCGGTGAAATATGAGGCAAGTCGAAGCTCGCTCTTCACCACCTGTTCGCTCGTCGTTTCTTTTTTCTTCGTGAGAAATTAAGTAATGCTAGTACTTGCCATTGCTGCCTCAAAAGATTTTTTATGCTTCTCTGTATTTCTGTGTCTGATCAGCATAGATTTATTGGCCTTCTTGAGAGTGACGTTGCAACACACACAAAAACTTGAATCATCGTTTCCATCCACTTTTAACCAATTTTTAAACTCCGGTTCGTTTAACCACTCGACTTTGAAGTTTTGAACGTACCACTTCCTTTTTTGATTGCACTATTTTCTTCACTCATAATGGAGACGCACTTTGCGTCGTTCTTAAAAACTTTAGTTTGCTACAAAGGACTATGAGCACGGAATCATCACTTTCCGGTACAATGGCAAGTACAGAACTACTCTGGCGACAGCAGCTGTCAGTCGGCCAATCATCAACTCGACAGCCACTCGATCAGTCGAGCTTAAAGCTCGTTCGTTACCAGCATCGAACAAAAGCTGGACGCTCTAGCCGCAGATGCAACAGGAGTATATTAGCAAATAATGCACCCAATTTCAATAAAACGAATTTTACAATTTAATACCATAATTTTCATTGCATCAATCACTGAAAAAATTTCTTATCTATAAAAACCTTCAATTTGTTACTTCTGCATCGAAAACCCCAGATATTTGCCAATTTTTTGAGAAAAACCCTAAAACCCTAGTAGACAGCTAAAAACCCAAGATCTGGGATTAAAACTCTTGCATTGGCAGCCCTGCCCGCACCTCAGCCACGCTGTTGCCAGATGTTGCCAAAACGCGGTATCTGTTTTCTGTAACTCATGTGAAGTTTTCACAGTTGAACGTGATCATCCATTGGACACCTTGTATCTCGAAAACGTGCCATTTTCGGATACCCATTCATGAAATAAAAACAATTTAGTTTGCCTTCCTATAGCACCTATCAAAGTCTGTCCCTCGAATTTTAAAACACTCTTTATAGGTAGACCACCAGATACTACTGATAAAATTCCAAACCTGTGCAAATTAATGTAACTCAATACCCAATGCAGACATACAGACTTAATTAATGTTTACTTTAACATATCTTGACAAACACATTGTGGATTCATCAGTTGCTTCGGCGAAGAATGACAAATTTATTCAGGAGGAAACTTGCGTTTAATGGCCCGTCTAGAATGTCGCTTCCCTTTCTAATCTAACTGAATGCTTCACCAATAGTCGGCCAGCATGTTAACGTCCTAGCGACCTTGAATTCGATCTTCCATGATTTTGATGACCGGGTGAGGGCGGTCACCCTGCTTGTCAGTCACGTCCCCAAAGTTTGCCAGAAATAGTCCAATAGGACTGTTCAAAAAATGTTTAAAAAAATGTTATATGTTCACAAAATCTTTAATGTTGCTACCTAACACATCGAAACTTTCCAATAAAGATTCAACTAGCTCTTTATTTTCCTTTGATTTCCTGTTTCCAATAAAATTCTGTACGACAGAAACGAATGCTCCCCACGTATTTTTCTCAACATCAGTCATAGACTGAGTGAAAGTTTAATCATTAATCAGCTTCCCCATTTGAGGACCGTCGAAAATACCTGCATACGGGGATTCTGCCGTTACACCGGGGATGCGAGACACAAATAGTTGAAAGAGTCACTGTCAGTATTGAGCGTCTTGACGAACTGTTTCGTAAGGCCTCAAATACTGTTTTAATGTGTTCAAATTTTTTTCAAGCGTACTGTGCGTCCTATGGGTATTGCGCCAAAGATGTTGCCTTTATGCACTGAAACATATTTCAGACTCGACTTAGACCTATCCATAAAGAGGCGCCATTCTTTTTTATCATATCCTGTAGCTCCGATGGAGGTTACTAAACCAAGAATATCACTACAGAAGACGAAGTTAAATTTAGAATCAAAGAACTGTAAACGGTTATCTTCTCTGTTGCGATAGAATGTTACCTATGGCGTCCATTCCCAGCAAGTTTTTATTTTTAATCGTGAAAGAAACAATTGTGACAGCTTTTTAGACAAACCTAGATCACGAAACAAATCATGGAGTTCTACATGGCTAGATGTTTGCAGTGCTGTTGATTTTTCTTCAAAATCTGAGTCACTGTTTCTGTTAGTCGACTCCTCTGTCAATCCAGTGTCACATTCGCTGGCAGAGTTAAGGGAAGCAAGTTGAGTGAATATAAGTTTTGGAACAATACCTGAATGGGGCACAGGTCTGATTGCTGAAGTTAAACTAGGGTATGTGATAAGCTGACGAAATATACCAGTAAAAACAAACAACATCAGAAGGACAAAAGTAACCGTCTGTGACATGGTCTCGTGTATCACGACATATCATTGGATTGCAGAATTTTATTTCATTTTTTCCTACAGTCAATTGACCCAAGTATTTTTCGCAGGAATGAAATACCGTATGTGGTGCTCTGGGTTTATCTTGATCTCCAAATTTCCCTTGAAAGTAAGAAAAGTAAGCTTGCTTCACAAATTCACTAATGTTCCTTCTTTGCTACGGAGCTAAGAATGTACCACTCAATGTAACAAAATGCATCCGGACGCGTCGCACATTTCCTTTAACATCATTGAAAAGACATATTTTGCCAACAACGTTCTTAATTATATAAAAACGGGAACTCTTCTTATAGTGATAGGATTTAATTTACCAGCACTGTACCATTGAATTTAATGAAATTTTATTAAAATGTAAATACAGTCGCGTAACATGAAAACTAGTCCTGATCTTCACAAACGAATGCCATTTTCGGAATCAGTGACCTCAGTGAATCATTGAATCAGTGGGCAAAAAACCTAAAGCCAAAAAGAACACCACGTTGACCAAGGCGAGTGTATCTTGGCCTCTACTTGGGCTTATGGATAATTCTAACGCGGATCAGCATCGATAGTCTGGAGACAGTGCATCTTTTCAAGGATCAGTGCAGAGCCCGATCCGGGAAGAAGTTTTGTTTCACCGACCACTGCAGATAAATACAGAAAATTCTGAACGGAAATACCTGAAGCGATCTTAACAGAAAAGTGATCACTGTTCTTCAATAATATTAAAACGAGAGTTATCTGTTTCTGAGCAGTGTACATTACAAGACCATTTTTTAATTTCAAGTCGAACGTGTAACTTTCAATTAATTTGAAATAAGCCTCCTAGGAAGTGAAGTTAGTTTGATTAAAATCAATTTTTACAGCAATTATGTTTCAGGTATAGTTTACCACCAATTGAGTACAAGTCTTGGTTTCGATTTTTCTAGAGAAGAACGTCGGGAATTTTAGGTTATTTTTTGAAAGTGTGATAGCAATGAAGGAAATTTTGTTTGCTTATTTTCACAATATGAACTCCTTCACAGAGTCAATCCATTCAGCAATTATTTTGTGGTAGAAATAAAATACCAACTCTTTTAATTAAAATTCCGATGGTCAACACCAATGAATTTGATGATCATTTTGATAAGAAACAAGCAAGGCGTAACACACGAACGAACTAATAAACAGGCGCATTGATATAGGGAAAATAATTCTTCTTGCGGCATGGATAAAATTATTATGAACAATTGAAATGCAACTTCCAACTATCAAATGCAAGTATTTTATAAATTGTGCAAGCATGCATATACAGCGTGTGTGCAATTATACCAGCAATAATAATTACTGCCAACTTTGCATCCTATTATTGAATTCATTCATCAATTATTTAATTTCATAGGAAAAAATATTTTAACAGTTTTAACATTCAACGAAGTAGTTATATGGTCACATGAAATAGCAGAAACATAGAAATAGTTTTTTGGTCGCTCACATTTCATCACGGGAGTGTGCAGCGGTCAATGTTGACATCAGTCACAACTTCACAATAAGCGCGATAGTTAAACTAAGCTTTGGGCGTTCTGAGTTTGTAAGATAAGCTTTAAGATTAAAAAAATCGCTTTGCAATTGTGCTTTGGTGATGGAAAATCGAAGAGTGAGAAAATTATTAAATGAATTAAGTGAAAGACAGAAAAGGAAAAGGATTGTTGCTTCTTTAAAAATTTCCAACTGCGTCGTAGGTAGCTCCTCAGAAAGTCATTTCTCCAGAAAGAGTTGAAAAAACGTGCAGTGAACGACGGAAAATTGGAGGGCAAATTTGCAGTGTCCTAACCCGCAAAACACAGAATTTTAGGACACTCAAGTTAGAGGCGTGGTGTTCATCGCAGGTTTGCCAAACTGGCTTTTCCTAGCCAAGTTACTAACTAGAAACTGAACTAGCAACTAGGCCATTATGCCTGAAAGACATCCACACCGCTATGAGGTGAAATTATCACTTAATCCACTCTCCAGTTTTGAGCTCTGATTTGTGGGTTAGGAAACTCTGCACATTTGCCCTCCAATGTCAACAGCTATTTGTCAATTTGTAACAGTGAAGATGATTTACACATGAAGTGAGCGACATGTGTAATGGAGAGTGTGTGACCTTTGATTGGGTAAGCAGTTGAACAAAAATTGGAGAAAAATTTCAAATATGAGAGCACATCTCTCATTAGTTTAACAGTGAACATTGATGGCATACCCCTCTACAATATAATAAATACACAGCTGATGAAATACTTGTGTCTGCTATTGAATATCGAGCCATGATAATTTGTGTAGGGAATTATTGTTCTAATAAAGTTTTTATGAATGAAATACCTAAACCTGACTTATTGCTAAAAAAATTCTAGAAAGGTCTGGAAAACTTATCTAGTCAGTCGGAATGAAAGTCGTGAAAAAATTTGCAGCAGTTGAGTTTAATAATGAGAGAACAACTGCTGTTGTGCCATGTTTTAAGCAAAACCCACATGAACAATCACAAAAAGAGCAACA
>JACJUY010010802.1:0-27788 GCA_014220935.1 Platorchestia sp. MABIK
CAATCTTCTTAACATCGCCGGTTGGCTGCCACCGTCTACGCCACTTTTAAAAATAAGTTGAGACAAAATTACAAACCCTATTTTAAAACTATCATGGGAAAATGTTCAACGCCTTAAATTTGGAACGAAAATAAATTCAAATTGAACATTCACACGCTATTTCGGGGACCTATCCGTGACAGATATCCATTTTACGATGAAACTTCTCCTGAAATCAGCACATCATGTAGCTGGGGTCTAAAGGGTCGGCAGGGTGTTCATAGTCGCTAGATACATTTTTTTAATGTTGATAATTATTTCAGTTTGAAATTAAGAAGCTAATAAACTTTGATAGTTACGACCATAAAACACGTCAGGCAATGAGCACAAGCTGAAATAATCAGGTTCTAACAAGAACCGTTAGCGGTTTCATTTGGTCAATATGCAGTTTAACACACTCACGGAAATTAAAAATTCTGTTCCAAAGAATCACTAAAGGGATACGTTTAAAAACGTTTTACATGAATGACATTCTGTTCGCTGATGCGTCATTTTTGAATTGTGCAACTTTGAAGTTATAGGAATGTCGTATATAAAAGTGAAGGAACGGACACGTTCATATGCTGTAATACGGTATTGACGTAACGATGGGTGAGGTTAGGTTAGGTAATGTTAGGTCAGTTAAATAAACTAACATAAAATGACAAAAATAAACCTAAAATAACTTATCTTAACTTACCCAAACCGACGCTGTTCTTTTACCGCCAAAAAGTGGGCGTGTCCCGCCAAGAAAGTGGGCGTGACCCAACAATGCGGCGACTAAGCAGCCGACTATATAATGTTATTCCTATCTGAATGGAATTATTGTTATGTCTCGAAAATAACGCATCAGCGAACAGATTGTCATTCATGTAAATCGTTTTCAAACGTATTCCTTTTGTGATTCTTTGGAACAGAATTTTTAATTTCCGTGAGCGCATTGAACTGCATATTGACCTTTCAGTTCTTTGACGTTGGAACGAGAGTTATGACCGTTTTTTGAGGTGCAGCTTAGAAATTTAATGAGTTGAATTTATCTTCAAATACCATAGGTTATTGTTATCAATGTTGTACAGTCATAATTCATATAAATTCTACAATAACATGTCGAAAAATTGTGGTTATGGGGCTTAAATTCAGGGTCTAAGTAAACAATAATGCGGCATGTCCTGCTTTCTCAATATCAGATAGGGAATGTTACAAGTTCAGTAGTAATATCATCAAAAAAGCATATGGAAAGGATGAAGTATTAAAATGGACATTCAATTGAGGGTTATCTCGTTTCAGACAAGATGAGTTCAGACTAAAAGGCTAAACCAAGAGATGGACGCCCGTAGTAACTTATTTCCGAGTAATTGCAAGCTGTTGTTGCTGAAAATCACACCGTTCCCGTTAAGGACCACAGCTAAGAATTCAATGTCAGTCAAATGACTGCATTTCGTGAAATGAAATGGATTGGTAAGATTTCGTTTGCTGAAAATGAATACGGTTAGATATGTGAGGAAAATAATTTCAACATATACAATGATGTTAGATGGCAGTTTTAAGACCGCTATACAGAGCGGATTCCACAGCCCAGGAATGGCTTGACCCAACTGAAGGTTCTGTAGGGTTTATGGTGGGACATCAAAGAAATCATGAACTATGGACTTTTAAACTGGCAACCAAATTATAACACCTAAATGTATTGCTAATTTAAACGACAATAATGAACAGTTTACAGAACAAAAACTGCCTTCAACGAAGGAAATGAAAAGAGAGATTTTGTACCATGATAACTGTAAACCTGTTCGTGTAGGAGTGAATATCAAACTCATTGAAGAATGTGGTTAACGAAAAATATTTCAACCAACAAATTCACAAAACCTTGTTTCATCGTATTCTCAGCTTCTTAAAACTTTACAGTCATTCCGATAGTCTAAAACAGACTTCAGAAGAAGAGGTTGTAAAAAAGTTAGCTTATGGTTCTGAATCAAACCGAAGTTCATTTCCTGAAAGATGGATAAAAGCCCGTTTGCTGATGGAATGGTATTATGGAGAAAAAAGGTGTATGTTAAAGACTATCGGACGTATTTTTTCATGTTTTCTCAAAATATGTTCTGCACTGAAAGAAAGCTCAGAACTTTCGTAAATCATGAGATGATTAGTGTTCAAAATTAATCGTAAAAACTATGACAGTGGGTATTATTAATTTTGAAGTTACTTTGACAGCTAACTGAAAAATATTGGATTGAATTTTCATTAGCTTCGTTTCTCATCGGTAATATTTCTCTTCGGGAATACTGATACCTACTGTTGAGAGAATCAAAGCAACAGACTTCATTAAGAGCTACTCAATTAAAATTATTCCTTCTCTGAAAATTTATATGATTGAACTCTGCTATCCCGCTGGTCAGGTGAAAAAAATTGACGAAAAAATGACTTCGTACGGAAANATATTTGCAATACTGCTCTAAAGTTTCTTCAAACCCCTTTTTTATTATTTGTAATTTATCGTTCAGATTCGCCTTTTTGCCGCCGTCCTAGGCGAAGATGTTAACTAAAGTGACCTCGGAGGGAAAGCTTACAATTTTTTATGATGTTGGCACGCACAATGCAGCCTTAAAAAAACGCTTGTTCAACCACAGCCACAGACGCAATATGTTTCGCCTTATACGGAATAAGTAAAATAAACGCAGGAAATATTTCCTGAAGCGGCAGTTTCTCCTGATCTACGTACCTCTATATTTTTCCCCTAGCCTGCAACACAGCAGATCTTTTTGAACATCAAATCCAAACCTACGCTAGCTTTGAATGATAATTATTCCAAGTGATCCATTCATTATACCGGGTGAAAGTGAAAACATTTTTTTTAAATTATATCAAGAATTATTACAATAAAATAACAGAAAAGTATGAAGGAAAAATAAATATGCGTTAGAACTTTGCCCATGCATTTATTGTAGTCAGCTTCAAGTACTGGTCAGGACGTCGATAAAATCGTACGCATGAATGCTATTAAAAAAAGGAGCGCCTCCAGCATCTCACACCCTATATCTAAAGAAACTTTTGCAAACAAGGTCAAGGGATTAACGAGGTTTCATTGACAAGAAGTTTCTTCAAATATTCTCAAGGGTAGATTGATGCGTTTGAGTCTCATGATCACTACAAGTTTGTGGGTTTCTTAGCAAATGAGAACCATCAACGAATTGTGTTTTTGAAAATACATTGCTGTATATTTCCAAGAGGATGATTCTTAGGAAATCTCACGCGGTAAATGAAAAGAAGAACCGATGTAAAATGAATATTTGTATTTTGTATTTTCGACCCAGAAACTGGGTGATGATCATACGTTTTACTAGGACGATCTAATTCATTTTCAAGTAAAAACATTTCGGTAAAATTTTGCCGAAGAGACAGCAGGAAATATTGTCACGAAAATGAAGAGTTGTAACTGACTGTACTTAGGACACTTGACGAAGATTATTGAGTTGGGTCAAGAAAAACGTTATTTTTCCTCAGTGGACTGGAACTAACAGGTATGAAAAGAAAGTTGAATTTTTTCCAACACCCTTACAAAAAGAAGGGTCTTAAATTTCATCCGTTCAATTTTTCAGTTGAAATTTGTCCAGTTTTGTTAGTGAAAGCAGAGCGTAGACGCAGATAACCACGCCGACAAAAGTACAAAGTAACAAGAAAATCAGAGCTTTGTTAGTTCACTGTGATATATCCCACTGGTAATAGCCGTCTTGTTTTTATCCTGCATAACAATTACCGTGGTGAATATATGCATACATACATGCTGGTATACAAAGGGGTCCTCAAAATCCTCTCTCTTTTTGATAGTCCATGTCTTGCCCTAAAATTTTACTCCCAAGTACACTTTCTGGCTTTGTCAAAAAGTTACAACAGGTGTTCGATGTGACCACCAGCAACGACTAAACAACACCGATAACGTCGATCGGTACACCGACCATCAGACGTCATTGTCTCAGGTGTAATGGTCGCACATGATGCAATAATTTTTTCATGTGGCTCTTCGAGCAATTAGCTGACTTTCGCTGATGTGCTTCAATCTTGATGTTTCTCCACACGAGAAGAAAAACAGCGACAAAACCTGCTACATAGGACGAGTTACGCCAACAAATTACTGCTTCTTGTTCGACCATTATGCCAGGCACCTGACATCGAAAGTTTAGTCTGACGTTAGTCACCATCGACGCTGTTTAGAAGCTGCTGCTGGATATTTCAAACATCGACGCTGGAAATTTCCGACTGTACCAAAACGTAGGGGGTCTGTCAAATTTGTAACATGATATGGACTATCAAAACTGTGAGCACATTTTTGATTTTCCTCTGAGACAGCAAAGTGCGTGATGAGCAAATCTGTGATTCAAGCATCATTGCATCATGGATTTATGCATAACTAGCAGCAGCCACGAATAATTCGCGTTTAGTTTTTGCGCATTTCTAATTTAATTCAAAGGGATTCATGTGTTATTAACTTTGTTGTTTATTTAGAGAATAAATTACCTATCATTGATTATCATTCAACATCTTTGATGCCATCCTAAAAAACTGTATGAAACACAATAGGTAACACAACACCTGTATTTTTCTATATATATATATAAATGAAGGCCCATTTAACTTGACGTAAGCTTTCTAATTCTAACCTAACCTAACGAAAAAGATGCAATTCTCGCTCTTCCTGTCTCCTATTGATCCTTCGCTGTTGCTCGTAGCCTATTTCTATCACGGACTGCTTGCGTTTCGTCTTCTCGCAAGCGCTGTCGTCTGCTGCTCTGTCGCTCTCTTGCAGCTTCTCATTGCATAGATGGGCAAATCGGTTTAACTTCTTTTAATCGGATGTAAAATGGTAAATTAAACTTCCAATGCTAATATGGGATGTAATCGTTAATTAAGGGTGGAAGCTTATAAACAAGCTGTAGCACTGAGACCGGAATGATCATTGTGTTTATTGAAGATGGGTGTGACACACATAGATAACATCCATAGTTTCAACCATTTATATATAGAAACCCAAATCACGAGTACTATTGGCATAGATATTTTCCATACAGACTGAAAATGGAGAATATTCAAGAAATTGTTAATACTGAATTAAGCTTTACATGAACGATTTTCGCTCAATATTAAATATTTTCAAATTCCATCATTTTTGACAGGTTGAGTACGCTAGTATGTATATATGGTATATAGAGATATGTTTGCAGTGTGTATTTATTTCATTTGGATCATCAAAAAGTAACCCCAATTTTAAGTTACTATATCTCAAAAATTCTAAATGGTTCAAAATTTTTTGAATACTTCAAATTGTTTATCAATCGCTTCGTAATCTATATGGTAAATCTGAGGAAGATAAATGGAAGGGTACTTTTTCGGCATTATTTTTGGTGAAAAACACGAAAAGTACGCTTGCGCTGACAGCTGATATATAATTCCAAGACTCTGAGAAACCCATGGAAACACATTAAATAGAACGTGGTGGATTCAGGATGGCTCTCCTGCTCACAGAACTGGTGCTGTCGAGGAAAATCTAAATGAGGTATTTGGCGATCGCGTTATCTCCTCGAATCATTGTACTGAGTAACCACCCAGATCTCCTAACTTGACACTCTGGAATTTTTTCCTATGGGGACTTCTAAAGAGTAAAATTTGTATTTTTCAGCCAAGAAACATTGATGATCTGAAGTAAAAAGTGTCAACGAAATCAATTTGCACCAAGTATATGGTGCTCTCATAAGACGAGTGATCACCGGAATAAAAAAGAGAATGCAATTGTGTGTTGAAAGAGACGGGGCCCGCGTCGAAGGAAATTGAATATTAGGAACTACTTGAAATAATGTTTTTAAATTCTAACGATGTCATATTACTAATAACGCGTTGAAAATTACTTCAAAAAATTATTTATGCAACGCAATGAAAATTGAATATAAACTAGCTTGTGCAAGCACACTTTTCGTGTCTGTCATATTCGAGATAAAAAATAGAAGACACATTTTTACACAAACTGAGCGAAAGTAATTCATCTAAATTGTATACTTGAGAGCAAATATTACAGCGAGCAAATATTAATCCTCGCTGTGAGTTGCAAATATTACACAGCGAGGTATTATTTTTCTCGAAATTGTATCTGTACTTAGATTATATGGTGGTATTTTAATATTAGGACATTCATGAAACTCATTTGATTAAAGGAAAAATCAGCTCACTGCCTAAAAATCAATTTTTAGATCTATGGACCTAAAACTCAACAATAATAATCTGTGGTTCAGTTTTTCATAACTGGAGTAAATATTCTCAAGATAAAAAGCGTTATGCGACAGCTGTTTCGTTTTAAAATTTTATTATTTGTTTTTTGTCCGAACATTTGACAGTTGTTTCGTTTTAAAAGATTATTATTTGTTTTTTGTCCTCACATTTTCCTTAATCATGGTTTCAGCTGACGATGAAAATAGTTTTTGCTGTCAGTTTTTTAATTTATTGAGTCCTCAAATTTTGCTCCAGGTACCGACAAAAATCGCAATTACCCCGGAATACTACGAGTAACAATCTTTGCAATTTTATTCCAAGCACCTGTATCGGAGCAACTTTAAATTGGTTCGGACTTCCTAACATACAATGCCGACGATGAAACAAATGGAAAAGACAGCGTCATGCTATAATAGGCACCGAAGTGAATGAATTTTCAAATTTTCATTGAAATTTTTCTTGTTTAATTCGCTATTTGTTTTAGGTTATCTTAGAATTTTTGCCCACGCTTTGAGCTCATCATTATCCCTCAAGCTCAGATTAATTAAATTTTACAAAGCAAAATCTGATTTTCAAAATAATTTCATTTTTCCAGAAATTTCTGCTTCGGAAAACTTTTCGACGGTGTTTAAAACCAAGGTTCGAAAGGTTTGAAAACAAGGAAATGGAAAGATTTCGTCAAATATCCATAGATGGAATGCACACTGATTGGCTAACCATCGAACCTCTGGACCAACAGCCTGAGGAAATCGTATTGTTTCTCCCAGGTAAGAAGATTGAGCCAAAGCCACAAAAATAACTGACGATCTGGAATCTTTCAGAGCTATCCCATTCATCAGCTATTGTTTTACCTTGACAATATTTTCCAATTTCTCATTAGTTTTTATCACATAACTGTGGATCCTTAATCCAAAATTGCTATTTGGCGTCCTTCAGATTGTAAGATGAACAAGATATAACGAAATACAGTGAACTAAAACTGTCAACTTATAGACTTGCCGAAAAACTTGTGCATATTGCTGAGATACCTTAATGATATCCCACTTACTATGGTGACTCAAGAAAATTAGCAAGTTATTCAGTGTTATATCAGCAGGTTTAGCGCTGCATTAAACTGCTTAAATAAGATCGGAAGTGAAATATTTCGGGTGTCATTAATGATTCGGCTGCAGTAATGATTGCAGTCAACGTATGGTAGTAACTGGCATATTAATGAGTGTTGATTTATTCGTCTATTTCCGGTTCATAAGTCTTTAGAAATCTCAGTCCAGAAAGTCAACTAGATTCACGTGAGTGCCCTGTGCTCTACTGAACGACTTGAGAATAGTACGTCTATTTTTTAACTATGGGGAGCGATGCCAGTCATTCACAAGAGAGAGTTGCAATCGCTCTCTGGGTCACTGTTCATTTAAAATGACCAGGAGGAATTCTATTGTAATAGGGAATAAAAATGTATCGATTGCTTTCAAACATGTTTTTACGATCCTGAGAACGCAGAAAGACTTTCAATTTTAGTTGCAACTTTACTCTGGCCTTTGGATAGGAGGCATAGTTGGTTTTGTGATAAGACCTTACATTCTGAAATTCCCTCGAATGTGCGTGTGAGAAGAACCTCTTCTATAACATTTCCTCCATATTCCCCCGTACAGCGAAACTTTTTCCTATGCTAGCACTCACACATTAAGTACGAGGCTCTAGTCTTTACATCCATTCCAGTTGCTCTCACTCATGAATGTCGTATCGCAGGTAACCCTTCACTGATGAACTTCTACAAGCAGTTCTGCAGGGAGCTGTTCGTGCAGCTGGGCGGCACGAAGGCGGTGTGGAGCATCACCATGGGAGACCAGGCTGCTACAGGTCACTCCTTCAAGGGTTAGTTCAATTTGTTCATCAGAGAAACGAAAATGGGACTTTTTCAAGAATATTTTATTGAGTGAAGGACGAGCTTCGGAACTCAGTGGCTTATGGCGTCGGAAGTCAACATGACGATTTGAATTTTCTGGTGGATAGGGTTAGCGTTGGACCCACGTACATCAAGAGAGGAGTTATCATTTTCACGCTCGAGCATTCACCACTTGTCAAAGAATTGTTCCGTTTTTTAATCTATTAAGAATACATCGTTGGAGAATAAAAAAAGTCTCTCGGGAATTGAAAAACATGAATAGAAAATTGAAATATCTTTTGATCGAAGAGAAAGTGACACTGAGACACACAAACCTTATTTTGCCGCTCCTAGAACCCGATCTTGAAAATCTTTTGAGAATTTGTTGATTAAATTGTACTTGTACAAAGAACTATGACCACCATTACTCTGTTTTCAATACTGTATAAAGAGCCAAAAAGTGATAAAATTAAATGTTATATCTACGGTAGAATTGTACATTTGGTCAAAACTCGGCGAATAGTAAGGTTTAAGCCTTAAGAAATCCGAGTCGAACGTTAAAAGTTTTCCAGAGAATCATCGACCTAACAGTTCAACAATGCTGATGATGTTTTTATTCCAAAAATATGCTTGTGCAAATGAATAATTCAGTTTTATCATACTTTTGACAGAGGGTGTAAACTGTGGGATAGCAGTTCCACTTTTAATTTTCTTTACTTTCACATCTGAGTAATGTTTATCGTTTCAGAAACTGTCTCCCTTCCTCCAACTCCGTCCCTGGAGAAACAGCTCAAACACAAAGCGAAGTTCATTGATCAGTACATCCCCGATGGCATCAAAGTGTCGATCATCGGATATTCCATAAGTTGTTACCTACTCCTCGCCCTCGTCAAGAAAAAGAACGTCTCCATTGGAAGTCTAGATAGTGCGGGAGCAAAACTCATTGATTCAATTTATTTAATTTTCCCTGTGATGGAACGAATGAGAGATACTCCCATCGGACGCATAACTCTGCCGGCGTTGTGCTATTTTACGTGGCTCATTCTGGCGATCGCTTTCGTCATACTTCTCTTCCCAACCAAAATCAAGTTTCCGATCATAAAGCGAATTCTGACATCAAGCACAGGATGCCCGCCCCAGAACCAGTTCGTCACCGGAGCCATAGAAATGATTCATCCTGTGATGCTGAAGCGAGTCCTCAACACGCTGCAGGAGGAAATTGAGAACGTGAAAGAATTGGATATTGCTACCATAGAAAACAATAAACAGAAGATCGTTTTCTACTACGGATCGTATGATGGATTCTGCCCCAAGAAATACCTGTTCGAACTGAGGGAGAGAATTCCGGACGTGAACGCCTACTTGTGCAGGGACAGTCTGCACCACGTGTACGTGACACACACATCAGCGCAAATGGCGCAAATCATGCGCAACATCATGAAAGGATCCGCGAAGCGAGTCCAGCATGTCATTTGAAATCCATTTCTCTTTGTCTGATTGTTACAGAGTCGTATTTCATCAAATTGTAGAAGACTTTGAAGAATTTCATTGTAGAAGACTTTGTTTTAAGTGCGTCGAAAGTCATGGTTTGGCTATTCAAAAATGCTGTAATTAATGAGTTGTATAAAATAAACGACTAGATGTATTTCTCAATGTATTTCAAATTTTGAAATGAAATTTTTTGAAATATATGAATAAAAGCTCGCTGAGATAAATTGAGAAATGTTAAATGAGTTTAATGCTAAAGTAAGGACTTAATATTGATAAGTCTGCTTATCCCTTTGTATTCGTATTTCTGCTCATTTACAGTATTTACATTTTTCATTCAGCTATTTGATGCGACCCAAGAACCTCAAGAAAAGCGTCATTCTTCACTCTCGAAGAAAAAGACGTCATGTGGGCGCTCACGGTCAATTGATTTTTGCTGCAGAAATTTGAATACTCACTTCATAGCATGAAATTGAATTGCAAGATAAAATGCTCTAGGATATTCCAAATTTGCTGATTGCTTCTGGCGCGGTGTGAATTTGCATTGTATTTCGAACTTTATGGTCTCGAGCTGTATTTTAAACTTTTTCCCTCTCTTTCGAGCAGTTTCTGAATTTACCTATAATTATCTTCAGTATTTTGTGCTTGATTCTGTCGATCTTTGAACTGCAGAGAGCAGCCAAACCTTTTAACAGGCTTACTTGACTTTACTTTACAAAGGCCTACCAACCAAATCGTCACTCTTTGCGATATCCATTTTACCATCGTAGATGGTCTTCAATCTTGGTGGAAAAACGAATCTGGTCTGATTTTTTCGTGATATACTTTTAATTTCCTAGTTTTGCTCATATACAGTCAACTACAGCAAAATCTTAGCTGCCCTCTCCACTATGCTTATTATTTGTAGGTAATAGAAAAGGGGAAGCAATAATTTATTTCAGTTCACCACAGCTTTTATTCCATTTTTGTGTAACTAAGGTCCAGACTAACATTTCGATGCTGAATTCCTTTACAGATAGGATGTAGAGCCACAAATCCAGAGACGTTGTGTCAGTAGCCGATGCTTTCGACGCGAAGCTCATTGACACAAGCGTCAATGTGCGTGTAAGTCAATTAGTCGGTGAGCATGAGTGTGTGTGTCCATGTGCAAATGTCAATGTGTCAGTGTCCCGGCGTCAATATGTCATTGTGCGTTTTTTCAATGTTTCAACGTTCATGAGCAGTCCATAAATAAAAAAAATAAAATTTCACTTTCACTCGAAAGATTTTAAAATTTGATACCAACGAAAATAACATGAGACTTGCCTCGCTCGCTCCATTTCGTCATTTTTCTATAAGAAATCATCCTTTCCGCAGGCTTTTCATACGCTCAATCATCGCTGAAAGATTAATTTTTCGACATCATCATCACTTCAGCTATTGCTTTCACTCTGTTAATTGCGACAAAATGGTTTCCCTCAACTATAAGTCCGGCTCTTAAATTTTAGTTCAAAACCAAATACTTTCCTATTTTACTGCCACGTAGCTTATCCCGCCTACAGTCCCTAACATTGCGGTATGGATGAGATGACTGCATGGACTGCACAGCATGAGCTCTTTGCTCTGCAAGTGTAATGAATTTATCAACATGGAATAGCTGAATGGAACATTTTAATTTAATCTCGTTTCTTCACGTTATGACTTAAGCTTTCATTTGCCGCTCCTACACCATAGACTTTAACTGCTCCATAGACTTGAACTGTATAAGAGACTATAGCAGTGAGATGAAAGTATTTATGCGTTTGTTAAGGACTATAATTAGCTTTATGTTACAATGCAACATTACTTGCAAAACAATGCAAATAGAGAATGAAAATTTTCTTAAGCGTGAGCTAACTTGGTGAAACTGTACATATATTTATTCACACGTGCAGTACGTTCTTGCATTTTTTACACAAGGAGCGGCAAACTTTTCAGGACTATTCTTCAATTTCAAAAATCAATTCAACTCAGCTCCTGTCCTATAAAATAACTTCCTGTAATTTCTGTGTGCTTCCTTATTTCCAAACCAGCACTAACAGTATGGTTGTAATAAAATTTGGGACAATGAGTGTGCTGCATGGTTTTCATTATTGAGCCTTATCCCGTTGAAGTATGGAAGTTTAAAATCATTCAAAATAAGCAGCCGCGAAACCCACTGCTTACGAGATTCTGAACGCATTTCATGAACTTGTGGCTGAAGGTCACCGCTCCATGGTGGACGCCTTCGCTCAACTCGAGCCTCGTTGACCAAATAGGCTGTACTCGAAATGGTCATGATGCATCCGAAGAGTGTCTGTCAAAAACGGCCAAACTAATGAACATCAGTAGGAAATTTGAAAAGGCCATTATCAAAGCTATTTCGTAGCTTTCCTCTGACAACCTGAAGAAGCGCAAAAAAAACTCACTGACGTTCAGAAACCGAAGCGAGCCCGTGGAATCTGTTTACTTTATGGAATTTTCTTGGGCGCTTAAGACTCTGGCCTATGTATCCGATATATCCAGGCCTGCTCTTAGAGGCGGAACGTAGCAATGACGTCACAGTGGTGGTCCGAAGATGACTGCATTATTGAATAGCATCCAACGGTGGTAAATACGTTTTCCCAATAATATCAGAACTTCTATGATATTGCGCATGAGTGATCACGTGCAGAAATGCGTAAAGATTTGCAAATTCCTAACATATACTTTATAGGCTCATTGGGTATTTGTTTTTTATTTATTTACGATTTAACGAAGGAATGGCATTCGTCATGTAAAGCTGTGTTGCGTTCGAAAGAAACAATTTAGAATTATTGCTTAGGCAGTTTTCAAAGTTACAATGCCCACTTTTTAGGATTTTTCGTTTAGTTTGTTGAACTTTACCAGACTTTTGTTGCAGGTGGCTATTTTTGATGATTTCATGTCATGTAACGGCAATATGAAAAATATAATTGTGTGAATTGGCCCTGTCATAAATAACTATAACGCAGCAGTGGTAAAATAAAGACACTAAACCAGCCGATGTTATTATGAAAATGCCTTTTTCTCGTTTATTTTGCTTAATCTCCCGCTGCGGTTAGCGTCGAGTCCAACCAAACTCACTAACTCATTTTTTCTGTGTCGAATCAAAAATAACAATTGGAAAATGAATTTTTTTATAAACACTTTTGACATTAAAAGTATCACTGCATATCTCCTGTAATTTTAGAAAGTCAAATCACCTTTTTTCGTGGGAAATCGATGATAGATTGAAGCTAATTTACTTTAGCCCGTTCGATTCAGCGCAAACAGCGGGAATTCTGACCACCAGTGTGGCACCAAGATTTTTGTCATGAGCATGAAGATATGAATGCATTGGTTTTCGTTCGCCGGTTCAAATATCATATTTCACAAAGATTTTACTACTCCTATCTAAATCCTGAGTATTACTCACAGCAATGGTGTTATCCTTAAACACTGATTTGCTTCTCGTTTTTAAATTGGTGCTGTGATTTTGACTATCCCGAGTGTCTAGCACAAGTTTTCTTAATACATGGAACAGTTCAACTGCATGTTAGTTTCTTAAGTTATTCCTCCGATGTTTTTTCATTCAAATTTGAGAAGCAAAACTAGTCACCCAATTCTGATTGCAACTAACGAAAATTAAGCGGAATTGAAAGAATGTACAACGGAATAAATTCGAAACAGCATCGGAAGGGATTCTGAGTTAACACATTTGATGCACGAAAAATTATTCAGCCGCATACTTCACTAATAGAATTGGGAATAAATATTATGCTGTCTAGCGAACTGGTTACAAAAGCGGATTACCAGTAATAGAAAAGAAAAACTGTGCCGACTTCATTACTCACGCATAAAGAATGAAAATATAATCAGGAAGTAGAAAAATTTCTTCAGTTGGTTTATAATGCATGATCATCAAATGGAGTGCTCTAGTCCATCTGTAGGATTTTAGTTTATGTTTCCATGATTTTAAATGTAAATGGCAGAAGCTGGAACATCGTGTAAATCATTTGTTTGGAAAATGTGCAAAATATTTCTCTTTCCTTTCAAATGATATTCCCCGATATCTCATTATTATTTAAAATCGATTATATTCTAACGAAATGTTTTCATGGGTAACAGATTTTCATTTACGTTACAAGATCAAGCAGAAAATGAACAAATGCGCTGTCATGCTGCCATTACAATGCCTGTTTCACTTTCAAACGTCGAGCTAAACGAACCTTGTTCATGCCTTATTGGTTCAAAATAACTTCTGAACATGAATGAAATTTTAGATATTTAATCGACCTATTATACAAGCACTTGGAAATGATCATAAGAATAGTATTTTGTATTATAATAATTTCGTAAACATCAAGTGTCTAAATTTCTCAGCTGACTTCCTCACGTTCTCCTTTTCATGCCATCATTTTTGTGAGGAATGTTTTTCTTAACCCTTTTTCTTACCTCAAGAGAAAATGAAACAAAGATAAGATCTAAATTTCATTTAAAATTTAATACAGTTTTCACTGTAAGCTACTTGGTCAGTCCGACAAATGAGACAAAGGACCGTTAGAGCCTTTGGTTAATGCCAATAGATAGAGTGGGACTCGTACTCACTGAGTTTGTTCGTCACTCACTCATTCCCTGTCCTTAGGGTGGGAAATTGAAGAATCATTTCTTCAGCCTGATTGAAAAGATGGAGCGACCAATGAAATTGAACGAAAAGTCAGTCGAAGTGATGGTGAATTTGCAGAAAATTTTGACAAGTTGTCGCAAGCCGTCAACCCCTTCGAAGTTAATAAAAAATCTGTCAAACAAGTGCACCAGTGGCATTAAAGAATTCAGAATTTTGATATAAATTACTTTTATTAATTAAATTACGGTAACTTTATAACTTTATAACATAATTTATTGTGCAATTTATGCTGAAATATGGAATTACTCATCGGAAGTGTAATATCGTAGCTACCGATCAAAAATTTACAGTAGAGCTCTAGAGAAAATGAATTTATGGTTAACATTTTCAAGATGCTGGCACCTGTCGCACAATAATTATTGTTCAAAAACATTGAATAGCGATACTGAGAAAGTTCGTATGGAGTTCATAACAATAAAATGAAAAGTAATACCGAACTTATTTCAACTTAACATGAGAAGAGACATGAATGAAATCAATGAATTTCAAATTTGTGAATTAAGATTTTTCCTACAATTTGAAAATCGTGACACTATAACATAGTAGAAATGATTGATGATTGATGTTTACGCGTAGGCAGGCTGATGGCCATCTGAGTAAGTGAGCAGCACCCCATTGAGTAAGGTTACCATTGGTCGTTTTTTTTTCGGGCTCTCCAACCCTTCCTAGTAAAAAGAAATCCCCTCACTTCCTGGTAAAAAGAAACCCCCGTCCCCCAGAGGCCAAAATGGTCTCAAACTAAGTGCGAGCAAAACGCAATATATTATTTTTGCATCCAAAGACGTGATCAAAAAAATTTCAAATCATACTCTTACAGCAGGGAATGATGAAATTGAGCCGTAAAAAAAGTTTAAAATCAAAGTACCTGGTACGATTATGTCTTTCACATCTCACGTTCAGAAAACTTGAAACAAAATTTACGGAACTTTAATGGTTTTCATCGTATAAAAAGAACGTTCGACGGAAAACCGAGATTATTGTCCATTCAATCTTTAGTGGTATGTCGTTGTAGAACAATCCTTTTACGTTTTATACTTAGGCACTCTTTTGTGTCACTATTATTAGCTTGGAAATGTCATAAATTCGTGGTGTGATAAAAAAATGCTTCTCCGAGAGCGTTGATTGGCAAAGTTGTCGATATGGAGGAGAGAAAATATAGTTCTGAATGCCAACCTCGTAGTGTAAGACGCAGAATTATTTTAATCCACCCGTTTTACTTTAAAAAAAAATTCCTCATACCGCAAGTCCCTGAGTTCGTATTTCAATGTAAGTGTGCACTAAAAAGAGAGTTTTCAGCAATGTATTGTCACTGAAATTCTGTCTTATTTTCAAATTGTAGTAACATATATTATCAAACTTTGATAAAGCAACAATCCGATTACATTGCCCTCAATCATTCGTTTCAACTGGTGACTTGGGCATTACGATACCCATGGGTGTGTATTAACTAAGGATCCTTATTTTAAAATACTTTAAAAACCAACGGTGTGCATTTGTTTCATCTTGATGGGGAATAAACTGTATTTCTTTCTTTCTTTTTCACTTCATCATTCCAATTTATTGACACGAAGTACAACGCTTAGAAGTCTCTTCAACGTATTGGAACGGCGTTTAATTTCTCCTGAAAGACTCTCTCGAGGAATGTTAAGATTTTTCTAGCTTCATTTCAGAGACCTAATGATTCGGTTTTTGAACTAATGATAGAGCTGGACTCCGAAACGTTTTCTTAGTAAAGATGAGTAATTTCCTCTGATTTTTCATCATTTTTAAAATTTAAAGCTTCTGATTGTGTTAAGGTCTATCCAACCATTGTAACCAAGCCATGCGTATTTAACGTAGGAGCTACGATGGCCAGGATCAGCCTCAAGCTGATTCCTACACTTCCGCCATGGCCTAAATGAGATATTGCTATGTGTAGGTTCCTGGTTCGAATGTGAATCAACTGAAAAATATGTCTAAAAAAATATTGTCTGGGAAACTTGAGGTCTAAGCTCAGCCAAACTATTCATTGTGATGCATTCTTATGTGAACTCCCTTTTTTGTTCATCCACAGGCTCATTGAGGTCAACACTATTCAAAATAACCCATTGTGTGAATTTGCATCAATATAATCGTCCATTCATTGTGTTCAATTGTGAAAACAATGATTTATAGTGTGGTATTCTTCTAGATTTCATTCATTATATCACAACTCTTCCGGCCGACTTACAGCTATGAGTGTATGACAGGTACGCACTTTTCGATCATCATCTGCGGAACTGGACTTGACTTAGGTTGCAGTTACAACGAACGATCCAGAATAGCCAATACCGTACTAACGTAAAACATGACATTTTTACGAGTTTGTGTATAATTCTCTTCGTATATTTTTTCTTTGAAGAACCACTGTGACAGGTCGTAAAACTTAACATAGAAACAAGAATTTGGCAGAAACATAATACATAATCAATTCGGAGTTATTTTCTTGGTACAGCTACGCAATGGAATTTGTGGCGCGTAGATAAAACCTGAATCCTTTACGTGAAAAAATTGCGCTTTGAGGAGCATTTTATGAATCCTACTCCCTAGCCTCAATCCGATTCAATTTTGATAATGCATAACGTACGAGGCCCCTTGACCCTACGTTCCTCGTTGGCTGGCATAAAACGAGCTCTTAACATGCTCTATCTTCACCACCTATGCGCCTTACGGTCAGTGAGAAAGTGATATTTAAAAAGCAAATAAACGATAAACGTTTCATGGGCAATGGCGCGAAAGTCTCTATGGCTGAGTTTGCTCTCCGGATTTTCTTAACGAGGGTAATACAATCCCCTGTGAATTTAAATATAGCACTATGTAATAAGTTAGCAGTCACAATGAGCTGATATGAGTACACATCCATTTAGCATTTTTCTTGATTGAGCCATACATTTCTCCTGAATGAACGAGTACAGCGAGCAGCAAATCTTTCATGAAGAGTTATGTCTTGTAGAGAGGAATGGGCTCAGAAATGCGAGTCTCCATGGACAGTTTTTGAGATTACGATAATGGAGCGTGAATTCAAATTTTTTGACCTACAAACGTGCACCGGATGCCATTGATATAAAACGCACAACTGTCGCTCCTCACTGAATGAGGAGATCAATAAGTCCTCTTTCTGTCACAAGTCTGTTAGCTTCAGATACTTTGTATTTTCAAGTTACCGTCATTAATGCCTAAACTTGATGAGCATAGCACTTTTGGTATTTTGGTTTATTCATTCGTTGCTGGGATGGTGTTTTGCAATTAGTGTTTCAGTTCTGCAGTCTATAGCTGTGAGCAGTTGGAACTGAATATTTTATAAAAATCTTCTACTAAAATTCGGTCTGATAATGAAATTTATCAGCAATCATTGCAGTTAACTCGGAGATTTTTTGGATATTATTGTGCTCATATGCTTTTAAATGCATATTCATTTTTTAAAGCCTAATTTTTACTGAACGTGTAAAGTTTATGTGGTAAACAGTAACAGATAACAGTCACTGTTCATGGAATCGGTGTTGAGAACACAAACCGAACAGCTCTCTACGACAATCGTAAATGATTTTTTCCTTGCTTTTCGATATCTAAGGACATGGAAGCAGCGGTTTGAAAAAAGGCAGAAAAATGTGCGTCACTCCATGGTTAGATTTAGTAGTTGAACGTGGGGCACTGCATCGTCATAGCCGTGCGTGTAGCGGACCTGACTCCGTGCGGGGAGACCTGGGTTCGAGTCTCGGCGCTGTTGGCGATTTTCTCTGTTGGGTATAGGAGAAAAATTCTAAGCACAATACCCCACTCTACCCAGGTGTCTCAAATGGGTACCGGTCTTCGACCGGGGGAAAGCGTCATGGCATCCTGGTGTTAGTTATAAGGCATTTGGAAAATCAATGTATAAGGTGATATGTATCATGCTTCAATTGGAAATAAAGCATCTGTAGATGCCGATGTTTGTTTGTTTGTTTTTTTGGAGATGTACGTGAGGCTGGGCAGTCATGGCGGCACCAGAGATGTACGAGGCAGGGAAGATGTGGGAGACAGTGAAGACATTGAGTAGAGAATAAAGCCATCTCATGGCCACTCTTTCAACAATGAAGTTGTAGAGTACTCCATCGAGTCTTGGAATAACCGCTAACGAAATTAAGTTCGAATTTTACAATTGTAATGAAGCAATTGAAAAATTTCAGTTTAAATGTATGAGCGTCAGTGTAAAAATTGAATGAAATAGAATGAAATCCATCGTCAAATTTAAGAATTAAGGAACGTTAAATTCATCACTGATTCATACGGAGTTCATCAGGATTTGACCGACAAATACAAGCACAAATGAAGTAAAAAAGCACCGCTAGTCAACGAACCCATGAACGTCAGTGTATGTTTTCCTCTCTTGTTAACAGGAGTTCCTCAAGCGTCACTTGTGTTTTAGAGATTATTATCTAATTATGTCCGGTAGTAAATTTTCCTCCTAAGAGTGTCGTGGTCTTGAATGAAGCTTCATCGTACCCAATCAACCGACAAGTTTAGGAGACAAAAATTATTAAGACGCAGGGGCTCATGTATTATTTTGATGCCCGGCTGTAAACATTACTCGCTTTCGTGCTGCTGTCTCCCAGTGAACTGTGGAGAATGCAATGTAACTTGTGTTGATTATGTATGAATAATGCTGCTTTATTTACAGCATTCCTCAAGTTTAATTGGAAGGTTCCAGTCTTGAGAAATTTATTACTAATAATGAAATGTCACATTATATTGGGCAATTTGCAACACGTTATTTTAAAAATCCTCTTTTCTAGAAATTCTGGTGGGTACTTATTATTCGAAGTTTGTTAAATTAGCGTAATGGGATGAATTGCGTTTTTTATAGCAAAACTTCAAACGTTAATTTATTTTCGAATTTTATCAGCGTGTGAGTTTCTCAATGTGTTATCAAACTTTATTAATCTTCCACAAGATGATTTGTTTCGTGCTTGATTGGAATAAAAACCTCCTTTGTCAGAAGTACGAGACTAATGAAAATTATTCGTTTAAATTTCATCCGTTATTCCCATTGTTAATGTGAGGAGCTACTTCTTCGATTAACTAACTGATCGTCTATCGTACGTTAATCAACACATCGTGACCCAACAAAGAATTTGCTGGACTAAATACAGCAAACACACGTGCCATAAATGCTCGCGTACAATTGATGAAATAAAAATTCAAATTTTGAACCTGTGTTTAAATCGAAGTTCACATTATAGTACGAATTGTGAGCAAAGCCTCTCTTCATCCTCGTTGTTGCATTCAGTATTTTTACTTTAGAGGAACGAACTTAAGAATTTCTGAATCGTCCGTTAATATTCACAAGCAGATTATTGTGGAAAAAGTACCCTGGAAACGTACACAAAACTCCCTAATACGGAACAATAGCGCAGACTAAAATTTGAAGTCCTGTTTGCCTGATGGCTCAATTGAGCTTAAAGGTTAGCGCATGTTTTAGGATAAGGATCAAAAGCACGTGCTGCTCAAAAGTCTTAACCTTAATTTAATTTTTTCCAATACGCATTCATTTCAACCGTGAATTCAATTACCATTCACCATTAACAGAATATGAAGATAAAGAAATTAATTAGGTTTTTACGCTGTGAAATAAATTCATCGAATTTTGGATCAAATAAAGGAAGCAGTGAATGAAATCCTCTATGTTTCATCAATCCTGCAAAACAATCAAAAGAAATAAAATATCAATCATTCTGTAGATGTGATTCATAAGAGCATGCAAATTTTCATAATTTCTCCGGCATGGCATTTGAATGTCGAGTAGTTCAATACCTCTTCAAAATAACTGAATTAAATTCATGAAATATGCAATGATTCAAAATCAATATTTTACGCAAACAAACCATTCGAACGCCGTCAGGTGCAGAATGTCCTTGCCCAGGAGCACCGAACCTTATGCGAAAATTAAGGCACTACGTATACCGGTGCTGACAGGCTCTAAATTAACTGAAGGTTTAGATACTGAGCTCACAAAGCTTTAAAATTCACTTGGCATAAGACTAACACTAAATAAGTTCTATAGTTGTTACATTTGTTGCTTCTCGTGATCAAGATATCATTCAACTAACAAATGACGCTTACGAGATTATTACGATTTGATAAGTGGGATGAATGTTTTTCGCTGGCGAATTACCTTGCTCACCGTTCAACAGCTCCGTGTGAGTTTATGGGAGGGGGAAGAAGCCTCGATTCACTTTTACATCTTTCTATGCTCCTGATTCTGAGACTGCTACGCCTATAGGCTTTTCTGCAATAGTTTGGCAGAACCTAAACCATCTGAGCGTTAACATCCATATGCAATTCTAATTGTGATGACGAAACAAATACTACAGGCAAAAATTATTCGAAGGTTAAGGAAAACAGTATAACTCTTTCATTCTGAAACCGTTGCTTGCTTACGGTTACCCAAAACTGTAAGGTGAGAATACATCAAAACACAGCGCGTAAGAAAACAACAAAAACAGAAAATTGATCAAAATTATTCTTATATCACGCTCTAACTGTGATGATGGATGAGGATAGGGACTACAATAATGAAAATAGAAGTTAATAATGAACCATGAGCTAATGAATAAAGTTGATAGCGTTACGTTTTTCAACATACGGCCTCAGTAAAATAAAAGGCATGTTATTGGCAGAATTTGTACGAAAGACATATACACATTTAGAGCGTTCACGATGGTTGCAAGGCAGACGAGAAAGAAATGTAATTGAAGGCCAAACATCAGAGTCCATTAGCTGGTGTATTGCTTTATCAAAGACTGAGTATATCTGTCTCATATGAGCAAAAACTTCAAAACGTGCAGAACATGGGAAATTTAATCCGCCTGTAAGCACGACGATGTCACCACGTGACAGCTTCCTCTTGGTGACATCCTGTGTTCGCCGAAGTGGGGATATTATACAAAGAATGCACAGGAAAGAGAGCCCAATGTCATTTTGAAACGATCTTCACACGTGGAACTCCATTCTCTCCTAAAATAGAAGTGGTCGAAAAGTAGACGAAAAGTGGACAAAATTAGGACGAGAAGTGAACGAAAGTGGACGAAAAGTGGACGAAAAATGGACGAATAGTGGACAAAAAGTGGACCATAAGTGGACGAAAAATGGACGAAAAGTGGACCATAAATGGACGAGAAGTGGACGAAAAGTGAATGAAAAGTATACGAAAAGTGGACAAGAAATGGACGAGAAGTGGACGAAAAGTGGACGAAAGTGCACGAACAATGGAAAAAAAGTGGACGAAAAGTGGACAAAAAGGTAACGAAAAGTGGACTAAAAGTGGACGAAAAGTGGACGAAAAGTGGACGAAAAGGGGACCACAAGTGGACTGAAAGTGGACAAGAAGTGGACGAGAAGTGAACGAGAAGTGGACAAGAAGTGGGCGCAAAATGGATGAAAAATGGACGAAAAATGAACGAAAAGTGGAAGAAAAGTGGACGAAAAGTGGACGAAAAGTGGACGAAAAGTAGACGAAAAGTGAACGAAAAGTGGACGAGAAGTGGACGAGAAGTGGACGAAAAGTGGACGAAAACATGACGAATAATGGTCGAAAAGTGGACGAAAAGTGGACGAAAAGTGGAAAACGACATTCTCAGCTTGATTCGCCCCAGGAAAATCCGAAATTCAACCAGCATTTTGCTAAATGAATTTTTCACAAGAGGTTTATTAAATATTTAGTGGAATTTCTGGTCAAATAAGCTGTTTTTCTTTATGTACAATCGAACATTGAAGTTGTCAACAAGTTTCATTGAATTTTGAAACATTGAATGAAAAAGTGAAAAAATATAGTAAGGGTTATTTTGCCCTCACGTTTTTTTACAAAAAGTTCATGAAATAAAATTGTCAGAAATGTTCTGATTTCTCACTAGAAATGTTTAGAGAGTTGGAAAACGAAATTCTCAGCTTGATTCGCCCCAGGAAATCCCGAAATTCAACTTGCCTTTTCTCAAAAAATTTTTCATAAGACGTTTATGAGATATTTAGAAGAATTTCTGGTCAAATAAACAGTTTTTCCTGATGTACAACCGAGTATTGAAGTTGTCAACAAGTTTCATTGATTTTTGAAACTTTGAATGAAAAAGTGAAAAAATATCGTACCCTTACGTTTTTTTACGAAAAATTACACAAAGTAAAATTGTCATTATTACTTTTTTCTCACTAGAAATGTTTAGAGAGTTGGAAAACGATCTTCTCAGCTTTATTCGCCCTAGGATATCCCGAAATTTAACTTGCCATTTCCCCAAAGAATTTTTCATAAGACGTTTATGAGATGTTTAGAAAAATTTCTCGTCAAAAAAGTAGTTTTTCCTGATGTACAACCGAGTATTGAAGTTGTCAACAAGTTTCATTGATTTCTGAAGCATTGAATGAAAAGTGAAAAATATCGTAAAAATTTCTGTAAATAAAATTGTCAGAAAACATTGATTTCTCACTAGAAATGTTTAGAGAGTTGGCAACGATATTCACAGTTTGATTCGCCCCAGGAAAACCCGAAATTCAACTTGCTTCTCCTCAAATAATTTTTCATAAGACGTTTATGAGATATTTAGAAGAATTTCTGAACAAATAAGCACTATTATTATTAATGCATAACCTGACCACCCATTTTCGTACCACATCTTTTCCTTATGAGTTTTAGTTATGCAAGGGAGACCACTTTCTTCCTTGCTACCACTGAGGGATACACATTTCTGAGGACTTCAGGATAAGCGTTTTCCATGGCGTGATGAATCCGTTATCGAAGTCTATCTGACGCCGAGGAAGCCAAGACCTGGCAATAAATTCTGCCTGAAGAGTTGGATGTGTTCCGCCGTGTCGTGCGAAGTGGACACGGGATCTGGAGATGTCCTGTTTACATGAGCCCTCTCGGGGACGCGGTCCAGAAAACTGGGGAGGCGCGAGAAGATCTAATCTGACGGAAGGCGACAGGTTGAGGTGTAAGATGAACATGCATGTTACGTTCGCCCTAGTGAGCGCTGACGTTTTCATCCTGTAGATTTGATGTCAGCATCTTTTTACCGAAGAAACGCAGATTTCTTTCCCGCAGACATGATACATGAGAAAATGTTCGAGTTTGGCTCAATTTACACAGCGTAAGTTACGAAAAACATTTCAGTTTAATGTTAAAAATGAGCTCAGTTTACCATGGTATTTTATTCGTCTGAATATAAATACCATGTCATGTAATCGCTCACTCAGTTTAACCTCAAATTGAATTGCAAAGCTACATAAATTTTAAGTTGAATGTATTAGTTAAGAAAACCAGTATGTGCTGAGAGCGAGCATTAATCGATGAGAAAAAGTTCTACCTGCAACTGAAGTATATCCTCATTCAGATCCTTATGAAGTTTGTAGTAAGTTGTGAAGATCGTTTGGCCACAAAGCACCTCGACGACCTTCAAGAGCTTCTCGATAATTGTCGTCATATAGTCTTGAATTTATAGAGTTCAAAAACAGCTATTACCTTTGAGCGTCTTCAATCAAAACTTAATTACTGCTCCCCATTGAAGGCTCACACTGCAGCGCACAACGCAACCACGTTATTGCTTCCAATATGAATTACTTCGACCAGATACTAAGCAATAAGTTTCGGCCTGGTCACTTGGTGAAAATTAAATTCAATCAGTTCATGAACAGTTCATAATAATATTGTAGACGCTTCTGCAAGTGGACAACATAAGTGGCTGAGAGATTTTTTTCCTATTGGTGTAGCTAGACAGAAATTGAATTTTGATTAGTGATCCATTAAATATATACGATTATAGTCAGGAGGAATTATATCCAGAGTCATCTTATTAAAATGAATGGTTTGGCTAAAATTGAGCTTTTGCATGTTCTAAGCTGTACTGAGTTTAGAGCTCCGATAAATCTTTTCCATCATCGCGTGTCTGATTTTATAAATGCGCACTTTGGCGATGCCTTCTACTACTTGAAATCAATTTCCACTCAAAGCTTACCATTAATCTTTCAAACTTGGAAACAATCAGAAATTTTTCTGCGATCACGAGAGGGAAACAGTACTTTATGAATTATCCGACACTCCCAACTAAATCCTCTAATTCTTTACCATTCTCAAAATAAAAGGAATCATATCAAAAGTGTAGTTTCAACAAGTTATTTCATTAAGAGCTTATTGCTGGTATCTATGGTATAATTTGAAGATAATTACATGGTTTTTGAAACAATTTATCCCTTCAGTACTTTAATCCTGATTCTTCTGTAGCCTGGAATTCCCACTGCGGTACAAGCCTCAGAGGCTTCATGAGTAGTACAGCGTCTGGATACTACGCAAAGTTATCGGCTGTTGTGGCCAATGAGGCTGTTGTGTGCGATTCGAGGCCATCAAACAAGTGAGAGTTGCACTTGGGCGCACATGGAGTGAAGTTGATCATCTGATACGGATCGCACTTACATAATGAAAGATGAGAGAACGCTGTGATCGTGGGTACGATACATCACTGGTATTTTTCGTTAATAATTTCAACCTCAGTTTTTGAAAATGCGTTTTGTTCTCTGGAAAGTGTACCAACACAAAGGCGAAACGAAATAAGGGGAATTCTTCCATTTCTGTGTTCCAGCACTCAAACGTACTTCATAATATCACGAAAATATTAACAATTGCTCCCCAAACAGACCTCTTAATTTCTTGAACTTTCATCGGCGATGGGCGAAATGTACTTCTATAAAAACAGTTGTTAGCTATACTCACAGTAATCTTGACACTGAAAATGCATTTAAAAGAACCAAATGTGTAAAATTTATTGTCGGGTATTTGTAAAAAATATTTAAATCTTAAGTTTCGCTGTTTTAACCGCAGTAACTTGTCTCGATTCCTGCCTGTACAACTTCCAAGTTGAGTTTTGTTTTCAGATGAATCGTTGTTGCTTGAGTTCCTCCGTGATTATTCTCGTTACTCATTTGCTACTATTGTACATCCGAGTACATGCGCAAAACAGCGAGATACCTGTCGATTTGAGCGTGTTACGTAATTCTGAATGAAAAAAATCTTGACGAAAGCTTAGTGAACAATATTCCAACTCCAATTATGCCTGTATTGGTTTTCTCATAATTTCCAATTAGTCACAAACTGATTTTGTTACTCATGAAGCAGAAAGATATCATTTCTCCCAACTAGAAAAATTTGTGATCGAGTTATCTTAAACAAAACACTGTGATGCCAAAACTACATGCTGAAGTTGAATCCCCTCTGCATAAACGTGTGAAAAAATTTAAAATCCTACAGACTTTTTCGAAACTTTTAACATCTCAATAAGAGTTTAAGCCAAAAAATTCAATGACACTCATGTAAAATTATTCAGTCCTATTTTTTTCACAGCCTTTCGTTTTCAATATTAATGTAAAATGACTAGCCTTTGTAACTGTGCTTCTGAAGAAGAATGTTTTCAAAATCATTGATGTTTGCATAATACGCTATCAACAAATGAAAATCTGTAGTTCATTTCTGCTTTCAAATTTACATTTTAGGCCTCCTTCAAAGGGTCAAGAAGCATTCCTCAAATTAAATTAGGATCGCCGAGGAAGTGAGCATCTTGATGAGAAAAGCTCAGCAGAGCTGAAAAGTGGCTGTGAATCCAAACTAGGATACATAGATGTACTGACTCGAAAAAAAGGTGTGTGTCTGCTGCACTCAGATGATCGACCAGCTCATGAAGTTGGATTTGAAAGATTTGCTTACCACAAGCTTGAACATTGGTAGAAGTAAGAAATGGGAGAGTACTTCGCATCTTCCAGACGACGATATTAGAACTGTGGACCAATTGAGCAACGAGGCATCTATTGCATCCGATTTATAAGTGTGCAAAATCGGTAGTAAACTATGGATAATAATTTAGTGTATTTGTGTTTCTTCCTAAAAACATTTAAACCACCTAAAACTAATACAAGTTGGGATGTTCAATTCATACTTTGGTTACCGATAGCAAATTACGCATTGCGATTCAGTTATCATGCTTCTAAAATGCTTGAAAAAATTGGTTAGGAAAACAAATTAATTTTCATCGAAAACTATCGACATATTAATCTGCATAATGAAATGAATATTGTTATGTAACACGATGTGTGAAGAATTTCAAAGTCGAGGTTCTGTTACATCGAGTCAAGGTCTATGTAGATCAAATTTTAAAGAGAAGTAGTTCTCACAGAAAGTGAAATAGTCATTTAACATTGAGCTGAGTAATTAGATAGATACTCGAAATAAATTAACTGAGATGTGCAAAAGAGACTGTCCGGTCATATATTGATTGCAAGATAGCGCTTATTGGACGAAGACGAGAATGGAGACTTTTAGGCTTTTCGAGAGCTGCGCAGAGGATTTTGAATCAAGCGGGAAAGACTCCTCTACACACAGTACCGCCTGCTCTTCCTTGTTCTCTTTATTCGTCCGTCGCATATTTTGTGAGGTCGTGCTATTTTCGTTGTCGCTTTCTAGTTTTATCTTGGGTATTATTTCTCTTTGCATTAGTTAATTAAATTCGTAGTAACTTGTTTTGAAGACCAATCTTCAAAAACCTCATTTTAAAATTTCATTTTAATTCTAACCATTTCTCATGTAGAGTAAAAAGGTTCATTCGCCTACGCTCGCCTACTTTCAAAATATATCTGTTTTGATGTTTTTTGATACTCAAACATATTTACATGTAGTTACTCTACTGAAGGCTGTCAGAAACATGTTTGCGTAGGGAAGTGAAACTTTAAAATGTACACTCTACAATTGAATTTTTCTACACATTTAAAAAAATAGCAACATCATCTGTTCACTGAAATTTGCTATGTATCTGTGACATCAATATCTGACAGAAAGTCTCCTGATAGCTGTGAGAACACTGCTGATAGAAGTTTTTCATAACTGAATAGTTGCATTAATTAAATAAATTGAGTGGTCTTCAAGATCCCCAAACCTAAAAACGTGTGATGATTTTCGATCGGATACTTAAAACCAAAGTAGATTCTAATTCTCTTCAGAAAAAAAAGAAGAATTGAAAGAAAAAATCAATAACGAATTCAATGTACTAAAAAATTATCGAAAGGCAATCAACCGAGTTGTTTCATCAATGCGATCATGAGCTTAAAAGTACGTGGACAGAAATGGAAGACATGTGGAATGAATTAGAACTTAAGACATGTTCACAATTTTGTAATAAAATTATTTACTACACTGTAGTTGTGAGGACTTAGCTCCAAAAACTTATAATAAAGTTAAATTTTGGATTGTACATTTTATTGTGTGACTTTCCGACGCAAAAATATGCCAAAAAGCTGTCAGTAGAGTAATTAGAGGGTAATTTTTTTTAGATATTTTATCAAACGAATTGCATTTGTTGAAAAATGTTTAACGAAGAATAAAGTCGAAATAATACAACGAAGCAAATAGTTTTTCAACTCTTTTATTTTCATTTTGGGTTC
>JACJUY010010805.1:0-12530 GCA_014220935.1 Platorchestia sp. MABIK
CACACACACAGTACCGGCACACACACAGTACCGGCACACACACAGTACCGCAGCACACAGTACCGGCACACACACAGTACCGGAACACACACAGTACCGCAGCACACAGTACTGGCACAAATTAATTCATGCTGAATTTGTAGTTTTTAAATTAAACATTTAATGGAAACAGTCATTTGATGTAAGCAAAACAACACATATGAAAGAATCACACACCACGGCCACAACTCAATATTTTATCTTTTTCTTGGTGATGCTTTATCATTGAAGCCCAGCGAACTTATGTACAACTAAATTCATTTTTTACACCATGGGCACACAGTACTTTCATTTTGACAGCGTTTTACATAAAAAAGAATGTTCAATGCTCATGTACGCTATTTACAGTTCAAATTCGATGAGTTAGCTGAAGCCTCTCTCACCACTAAGGTGTTCCAAAGAGAGGAAGGAGAAAGGCACCATCTAGTTCGGAGTTGAGGAACGAGGAATCTATGCACAACGAGTGTGGGTTCCCACACAAAACCCTATAGGCAGAGAAACAACAAGTAAAGAAGGAAGGTAATGAAACAAGACAAAATTTAAAGAAGAAAGTAGTAAGGGCTGAAAAATATATATTTTCCCGAAAAAAACTGCATTATCAGTTAAAACACAAAAACCTATTCTATTTCAACACAAGGAAGGCCTACCTAAACTTTCAAGTTGGGACTCCACATTTTTCCTCTAGGAGCGTTAAATTCTCTTAGTTACAATGGTTGTATCACTCTGAAAAGTAGGCCATTTACAGTAATGTTGTTGTAACCATCAAAAAATATATACAAATTATGAATGACACCTGGCAACTAAATTTTATACAAAATTGGAACGAAATGTTGTTGCAATTGTTCATAAAATATAATCCAAATTTTGAATAGTAAATTGCTACTCAATATTATAGAAAATAGGCACGAAATGTTGTAACAGTCAATAAGATACGATACAAATTATGAATGGTACCTAGCAATTAAATTTTATACAAAATTGGTACGAAATGTTGTAACTGTGAATAATATTTAATGCAAATTTTGAATCGCACCTAGCAACTGAACTTCACACAAAGTTGGAACGGATCTATTAATAAAATGCTTCCCCGTAGTACCGCATTTTCAAATTTTTCAAAAGAATAAAGTGTTGAAAACGCACGTAACACAGTTTACAGCGTCCGCGAAACATTTCCAGCTGGGAAAAACTACAGTTTCTTGCGGACGTTTTTAATCTTATTTCCCTATTCCATCAAAGTGGCCGGGAGATGAAATTAATCCAGAATTTAATTAATTTAGATGGCACTCTGCGGCTCCGGGGTGGTGAGGTGGTCGGAGTGCTCGAGTTAACTTAAAAGCTGCGGTTATTTCTGCGTAAAAAGAATAAAAAAATAACATCTTCTTTTCGCGGAGCGAGCTGCTCAAAAAAATTAAAATTAGCGTCAGTGTTTTTTTGCGGAGCGAGCCGCGCTAAAACAAATTAAAAAATAACGCGAGCAAAAAGCGTTCGCCGCGAGATCGAGCCTTTGTTCGCACATGGAGATAAGAGGCCGTTCACAAACATAGATTAGCGCTCGTCCATTGAATTGATCGTCCACCGAACATCAAAAACACACACGAAGTTAGTAATCTGCTGCTGATGTCTTACGCATTTAGATTTCAGCTTGTAAATATTGGTGTTTTTCTGTAAAGCGCAAACTAGCTCTCGTGCATTTACGCAAACTAGCTCTCGTGCATTTACACAAACTAGCACTCGTTCATTTACACAAACGAACATTCTTTCTCAAACTCAAACTAGCACTAGTTCATTATTGATGAAAAAGTAACAAATAACACTACAAAAATGATCAAGTCCTCAAAATCTAAAGCGTTAATTTTGTGTGTTTCTCTTTGGGTTTACTTCCTTTTCTATATGCTTGTGTGTATTTTTATCTATTTGCGAATTTATGTTAGTGTTTTTTACTTCTTGCTCCTATAAATGAGGTAGATTTATTTCTCAGCCGTCACGAGTCGATAAGTAAAAAACTATCAACACTTTTTATATTTTTGTGATGATGGTCACAGAAATGTTGGTAAGTTTCCCTATTTTAATACGAAAATATCTATACGGATTTTTTATTGAATTACTGCTGGATTCTACACAACTTTGACAACCCAAAAAAGATTTACAAGCATGGGAGAGGATCATCAATTATTGCTAATTTAAATTTAATCTCTAATTTTGAATTAAACACCAACTAAAAATTAATCGCTGTTTTTTAATCAAACACTTATTTGGAATTAATCGGTAATTTAGAACTAATGGCTAATTTAGAATCAAGAACTAGTTAGCGAAATATTTACTAGTTAATTCACCAAATTAATTACTTCGTTTTAGACTAATTATTTTAATTTCTGGTAGGGACCGAAATCCTTCTAAACTGCATGAAAAGCGAATTTTTTTTACATTCATTTACAAACGAAATCATTCATTTTACGAATTCATTTACAAACACTACCCCATTTTTCACCGTTCTCCATTCAATTTTCTTCAAAAAAACACCTACCCATTCGCTCATCAAATGTAAAAATGCTCTGTAAATTTTCAAAACTTCACCCCAAAATTAGACAAAACGCACCCCTTAGCTGGAGAATACATCCATATAATTAAATGCACAAGAGTTTGTTCACAAGCTGCAAGCCTGGAAACACGGTGGGGAAAGTGTGAGCTCTTTTATAGGATTGATTGAATTCCCGAAGGAACAAAATTCCCGAAAGCACAAAATTCCAGAAGGCAAAATTCCTGAAGTCACAAAAGGGTGCATTATGGGGACAGCTCCCTCTGCGCTAGGGAATTGGGGAATAAAGAGGGGGAGGATCGGGGAAACGTTAAGTGTTGTAACAGAATCATAATTATATCATGAGCTATTTTAAGCGTTCCTAACCGTGAATTAGATGTTCTCAAAACAGGTAGAAGGAAGGTGTCGTTGGGTATTGCTTGAGAGAAGAAAAACAGTTTAACATTTTGTTTGCACTGGATCTATGCAAGAAATCTATGCAGAAGCAAGGAATCTATGCAAAAGATGAGAATGCGAGAACGAAGGAGTGTGGTAGCCGCTTGAAAATATGCGGTCTGGGAAAACTTGAAATTGATCCCCGCAAACGCTAGTGAAGTGAGTAAATGGCATGAAAATATTTACAGTTTGAAATTGAAATATAAGTAAAATAGGCAAAACATCAATGAAAGACGGAAAAAGTACATGACAATTTGAATGTTCTGGAAAATGAATAGGTAATAAATATCTACCGAAGTGGTAGTAGATATCCAGAAGTGTAAACAAACTGCTTTGTAAATTAATTCAGCAAAGAATGCATAGCGGCTTTCCTCTTTGAAAAATTACGTGCACGTATAGTGAATTCATTAAAATACATGAATTTGAAGAAAGAAAGAAAACAAAGAAGAAAAATAGTTTATTCTTAAAATAGACGATACATGAAACGCGTTAACATCAATTACATTTCTTACCATAAGCAGAAACATAAAAACGACGTATAAAACGACATAATATAATGCTTGAGTTCAATAACATGAAAAACAATATATTACAAAAATGAGTGTATGTGTGTGTAATGTGTATGTTTTGAATATTGTCTGTGTGTGTGTGTGATGTGTATGTTATGAATATTGTCTGTGTGTGTTGCATGCGTGTGTGTGTGTGTGATGTGTATGTTATGAATATTGTCTGTGTGTGTTGCATGCGCGTGTGTGTGTGTGTGATGTGTTTGTTATGAATATTGTCTGTGTGTGTTGCATGCGCGTGTGTGTGTGTGATGTGTATGTTATGAATATTGTCTGTGTGTGTGCATGCGTGTGTGTGTGTGTGTGCCCCACACCCGGCACACACAGAGCTTATTTTCCCAAGCGAAAAAGTACCACATTTTCCTCCCCCGAGGACCCAAGGGCCGGCAAAGGCTGCCCGCTTCCCGATGGCTGGCCGGAACTGCCGCCGCGGTGTGTATCTTCAGTCATATTTTGTGGCCGGCATCCAGGGATGCCCTCGGGAAGTTTGCCCATTAATATCGCGCGGGTTTCCCGTCAACAGCGCCCTTCTCGTGGAACTGACCCCTTACCCTCTGTTTCCCACTGTTTCTGTTTGAAGCTCTGTTGCTGTGCGACCGTACACTGTGCTTTCCCTCTTCTTTGCCCTCTTTTTTCTTCCAATTTCTGTTGGTAGCTGTTGCTGTGGGCCTGTACCCTCTGTTTTTTCTCTGTTTTTCCTGTGTTGCTGTCTCTATCTATGTTGCTGTGCACCTTCACGCTTAGTTTTTCCCCTTCTTTACCCTCTGTTTTCCTTCTGTTTCTGTTTAAATCTATGTTACTGTGGGGATGTTCCCTCGGTTTTCCCTCTGTTTCTGTTTGCAGCTGTTGTTGCGAAGCTGTACCCTCTGTTTTCTCTCTATTTTTCTAATGGTTTCCCTCTTTTATACCATCTGTTTTCTCTCTGCTTCTGTTTATAGCTGTTACTGTGGGCTTGTACCCTCTGTTTTCCCTCCGCTCCTCTTTGAAGAAATGATTCAAGCCTAAACCCTTTTTTACCTATTTTTTACAAGATTTTGTGAGCCAGTGCCCTTTATTTCTCTGTCTGCGTCTCTTTGCAGCTATGTTGTTGAGTGTGCGGCCATAAATGCTGCAATTTATTAGCCTATCACTTCAAAACAACCAAACAAACACCTACATGAAAACAAACAAATAAACACCTACATAAAATGCATTAAAAAATGGTGTGAGAGGAACTTGCGCCCTCTGTTCTCTTTCTGTTCCTTTTATATAAACGAGTTGTTTTGCAGCTACTGCCGTAATTTATAGGGCGCTGACCTCGAAACAAATAATTACAAAGGACACCAACACAGCCATTGCTCAAAATTTCTGGTCTTTATTTGTTTACCTTCATACAAGTTTCAAAATGCTGCGGAAACTGAAACTCTTCTTCAGTTTGGAGTGGAAATCGTAAACAGTTTTAGAATTTAGCATCCAATGTATCCAGAATGACATTTGTATCTTAGATACAAATGTTGGCTCCTGACTCAACTTATTTCTTTGAAATCCACGTTGCTTATGGTTGCCATGAAGTGTTTAGCATGTAATGCATCTAGAATGGCATTTGTATCTTAGACATTTGTGTCTTAGACATTTGTATCTTAGACATTTGTGTCTTAGATACAAATGTTTGCTCCTGACTTTATTCATTGGTTTGAAATCCACAAACGCTGTAGCTCTTACTGAAGCAAACTTCAAAATATTAAAGATGAAAATAGTATGATGAAATGAGTATCACTATTCTGTGTAATTATAATATCTACAGGATCAGCACTCATATTTATACAGTAATAACTTTTACACTATTATAAAATATCAGCTACAATTCAAGTGTACCCATGTAGTACACAAACACTGCACATCATTTCGTACGCAACGTAAAGTTAATTAATAAATTAATTACCGTTCAGTCTTTCGCCCGAACTTCTGCGAGGCCTAAGCCGTGTTCCTTTGTTCCTGAAGTTGGGCAGATATGAAAAGAAACTCGTTACTTGAGAGAAGGAAAATGCTATCGAAGAAATTCTTTCTCGCTGAAATTTTCTTCTAAATTAGTTTCTTCGCTTGAATCAGATCATCTAACTTCTCTTTGTTCAGAAGGAATAGCTCATCCCTCATACAGTATAACTCCTCCCTGTTTTAATTGTGCTCAAAATCTGTTTACACTCAATTTGCTGCATTTCTGCTTATATTTGCTGCATTTTTGCTTATTTTTACTGCATTTCTTCTCATGTTTGCTGCATTTTAGATTATATTTAATGCATTTCTGCTAATATTTACTATATTTCTGTTTATATTTGCTGCATTTCTGGTTATATTTTCTGCTTTTCTGACCATATTTGCTGCATTCCTGCTCATATTTTCTGCATTTCTGCTTGTTTGCTGCTCTTCTGTGGCGTATGTTCACTTCAAATCTTCTATTCGCAGCTAACCAAACTTCAAAGCCTTAATAAAATTTCTTTTTAAGGTTATCCCAACATGATATCTCTTGGGGCTGAAGATCTTGGAAGTCATAGCAGCTGCTCTCACTCATGTTTACTCACGCGATCATATACTCTCGTCCATACTCAGCCTCACACACACTTTTTTACACCATTTCCTCAAAAAATTTCATCAAGTTTTACAGCACTCAATCCTCTCACTCTTTCGCGAGATCACTTTCCAATAGTGATAGCCTGGACACCACTCCTTTTTTTCTTTAAAGTTGACCACATTACTTTCAGCGTCCCTTTAAAAGTCAGAATATAAAAAATATAAGATTCAAAAATATTTTAGAGAACAAATAGAAGATATAGAAAATGTGAAACGACAAGACTTTCGTTTCACCTGTAATTAGTGATGCAATGTGGTCGAAAATAAAATTTAAAAAAAAAAGTTTAAAAAAAATGCAAGTCTCAAATGAGCATTGCGCACTCGATAAGGACTGTTTCTTAATCCGATTATATAATTTGAGTCAAACGGAGCAGACGAGTATGATATTTCCATGTGTGAGAGCCTTCCGTACAATTCCCTCTCTAATTCATAAAAGCTCCCAATTAAAAATTATCGCCGTGATCAGAGCAGGACGCTGTTTATCAATGGCAAAATATGCACTAGACTACAGTAGCTACCTGCGGGAGGCGGCGCAAATTTGGCGACGCTACACAACAGTTCGCTTCCAACTATGTAAGGTGCTGCGCGATCTGTCCTCCCACGAGCGTCACTGCCCTGATTTGCGCTGAATTGCGCTGAACTGTGTTGAGCAGCGCTGGACTGCGTTGAACTCCTCTGATCTGCGCTAAATTGTGCTGAACTGCACTAAACTGCACTGAAATACACTGAACTACACTGAACTGAGCTTAACTGCATTCAACTGTGCTGAACTGCGCTCAACTGAGCAAAACTGAGCTGAACTGCACTGAACTGCACTGAACTGCGCTGTACTGGTTTTGTTCTGCTGATATGTACAGACGCCAGCACCGATTTTGATCCGAGTTACCAGATTTGAACGAACGGCACGAGAAAGACTCCTACATAATTACCATTACCGGTGCCAGGTGCAGGGGCCAATCTATGTGAAGGTAATAAACGGGAGAGATTCCTGCCAAGCTTTCTATCCTAGACGTGGTATTCGACTTCAGATGCGCGCTCCAAATCATCAATTCTAGCAATTTAATCGTGAAGCATTTTAGCTGCTCGGCGGAGCGGACTCTATTAAATGTGCTCTACATCGGCTCTGCAGTTGAGGTGAGAGCTTTTTTCATTTTCCTGTGCTCAAAACTAGCGTCAAGGAACTTAATGAAGCCTTCAGTGTAGATGAAACTCGACGATCCGGAGAACCAATTTCATGGCCGTTTGGTGAAACTTTACAGCTAAATCTCATCATTTCAGTCAGATAAGGCGCTGAAAAATGAAGAAATCTTTGCTCAGCAGGACGGTAAATTCAGATGAATGTCAATCACACCTCACAAAACAAAAATGCAGCTATTGCCATTACGCTCAGAAGCGAATATGTAAAATGCGGTTTTGGGATTTGAGATTCTGGAAAAAATAACGGCCGAGTTAACGAAACGCTTCCGTGAGAGGCCTGGCTCTCGAGGTCTATTGAATGTCAAAGAGAATACATTACTTGCTTTTCTCCTTAAACCTGACTACATCACTGCCTTTCTCCGCTTAAAATTCACTACATTACTTCTTTTCTGTGCTCTAAATGGCATTTTTGCTCACTATATTACTTACTTTTTACTCACCGATTCTTCCACTTATACGTTTCAAATTAATTCCTCGTTTACTCACAGTATTATGCCCTTTTTCTTTACAGTCGACCACATTATTCCAGCTTTCCTCTATAAATTGTGACATAAGTTGTATTTTAGCTCTAGAAATAACAACGCCATTCCATTTTTACGTTTGAAGCAAGTTCGTTCATCCCATTTTGATTGAAGTAGACCCCATGACATACATTAAATTACTTAAATTCGCATTAACCCCTTCTCTCTGAACTTGTCGACACCATTCTCTAGTTCTCGAACAACATTGACTACACAATTACGTAGTTTACAGTTCCGTGCATTTCGGTGCACTGTGCCGTTTGTCTTTTTCGAAGTTGCCTGCGTAATTTAGGTCGCAGAAGAAAACTTGGGCAGCTAAAATCATAGACGCCCTTGCGAGGAAGTTAGACTGCGTAATAAGTCAGTGTTTCGAAATTCATTTGCTCGATGCAGCGGTTGTATGAGTGTGACTGTTTAACTTTTTCGCCGTTGCAGCTATAATTTTGGCTGCAGAAGCAATTCTTGGGCGGCTAAAATTATAGATGCTCCTACATGAAAGTAAAACAGGGTAATACAGCTGAAGGTTTCGAAATTCATTTGCCCGAAGCAGCTGATGCATGAGTGTGGCAGTTTGACTTTTCCGCCGTTGCATGTATAATTTTGGTCGCAGAAGCAATACTTGGGGTAGCAATACACTAGTCACATTAAAATGAAGGAATGGAAACAATCTCGTAACTGTGTGCTCAGGGTCCTGAAAGCGACAAATTTGAAATTATCTTTGCACAACACACATATCTGCGACACTCATTTGTGTGCCGTATAGATGTTTTACACACATCGGCATAGCATACCTATATGTGACACACATATGTACTTCCCACATTTGTACGCACACACACCTGTGTACAGCACACACATGTGCGACACATACATGAACGACACGCATGTTTACAGCACATACATGTGTACAGCACACACATGTGTACAGCACATACATGTCTACAGCACACACATGTGTACAGCACACACATGTGCGACACACGCACATGTGTACGCACACACATGTGCGACACACGCGCATGTGTACAGCACATGCATGTGCGACACACACATAATCAACACACAAAACACAGCCGGAGATAAGTGTTCACTCGATCCAATTGAGAGATCTGCCCAGTTCACGCACCGCAAAAGTAGGCCCGAAGCCGCCCTCATTACGGAGCTCGTCCCTAGGCCTGCAGCCCCAAGCCAGTAAGTCGTTTTGATAGGACATTTTGTCTTCACGCTGCAGCATCGCAGTCAGGATTTTTATCGCTGATATCCTTCAAGTTATACTATTATACTACTATACTACAATACTATTATACTACTATACTACTGTACTACTATACTACTATACTACTATTCTACTATACTACTATACAACTATACTACTATACTACTACACTACTATACTACTATACTATTAGCCTATATTAAGTATAGGCCCAAGCCAGTAAGTCGTTTTGATAGGACAATTAGACATCACGCCGCATCATGGCGTTAGAGGTTTTCATCGCTGAAATCCTTCATGCCTGTCTCAAGTTGAAATCTAAGCAAAACGAGAGAAATTAATCATCTAAGTCTACTACACAAAAGTGGGCCCGAGGCCGCCGTCATTACGGAGTTCGTCCCCAGGTCTATAGGCCCAATAAAGTGAGGCCTGAACTTGGGTCGCGTCAGACACAGGCGCCTTTTGTGCGACTGCCGCGGAGCTTCGATGACTTTCGTAACGAGCTCGCTTCCGGGGCTGCGTTGTGCGAGGGGAACTGCTCTTGAAGTGAGGGGAGTGGAGGTGAGGGGAGTGGAAGTGACAGGAGTTGGAAGCGAGGTGAGATTTAAGTGAGAGAAAGTGAAAGGAAATTTAAGTGAAGCGAGAGAAAGGGTGTAACGAATAAATTTATAAATTGATTGTGAGCGCTTATTGTAGTCATTTTTTTGTGGTGTGCAGCGATAATTAATGTTCTTATGTGTAAATTTTTGTTGTGTAAGAGATCTCTCAGCAGTGTGTGTTGCGCGTGCTTTTGTGTCGAAGACGTGTGTTTGTGCTCGGAGTGTTGTGTGCGGCTAACAAGAGGGTGTGTGAACAGGCTGATAGGCCTCAGAAAAGGTGTCCAAAAGGTTAATGAATAGCCCCACCCTCTCAGGCCGAGAGGTAGAGGTCACAATGTGACAATGTGACTCAGGGAAACTTAGTCCACGTAGAGGGGTTTTGAGACGCTTACTTGTTTTAACTTCGCAATTAAAGACTTGGGACCTAGTAACATAAATCGCAGGGAAGAAAATACACGGAAAATATTGGACGTATCGGTTTGCAGAAAAGGATTTAAAATTTAAATTCCAGAAGGCGGAGGAAGCAGCCTCCCTAATGACCAATGGGTACAGTCACATTCAGGCTAATGCGGGATTAAATAAACACCTCCGAAGTACTTGCGAAATGATTGGCTGTTTCACAGAGGGGCCGAAAAATACATACTCACAAGGAAAATCTTGTATCTTGGGAACTCAGCTCTGCGGCAAACTCCGACGGCCGTGCCATGAGCAACGTGAAAGTGCGTAGATAGCAACGTTCTATACTGAAAGAGAGTCTTGAAAATTCAAATGTGCTGTGCATTATATTCGCGGGAAAAATGTTTGCACAATGAAAATTTTATGAGATTTTTTCAGGAAGGTTTAAAAAGACAAGCCTCATGACCGTCCAAGAGAAAGAAAATCCGATGTGATTTAGAAATGCACTGGGAGGATGAGCCATTAAAAAAATACAGCATTAAATACTATTTAGAATTTATATGATAAAAATAGATGGTGATTTTGAAAAAATGTGGAGAATAGAAATCAATAAAAATTGCTGCAGATTAATAGATCAATTTTTAATTGTTTCACGATGGGAGGAGTTCAGTTCAGGCCACGAAAATTGGAATTAGTATACTGATTAGCCGAACATCCGTCTACGCTCGTGTGATGGAATAATACCTTGGAATATCGCCTGGAATAATGAACTGATGCCTGGAGAGAGGAACTTCATGGATGTTGTGATATACGATGCGTAGTGAGAAGAGAGTGATGTGGCCAGTGCCTGTCGTACGAGCACATTGTTGAGAAATATCCTATAGCAGGATGTGTTAGTGTAATACTGATTTTATTTGATGACGTTTAAATTTGTAGTAGGGTTATTGGCCGGCCAATCATTATTAATGTGTCTTTAATTAGAGTGAAATTTCAAGGTGATTAATAATGTGTCGATTGTTTATCGGAGTGGTATCGGCCTCAGGTCATATTTTGAATTGTACGGTAATATCACACTATGTGTATTAGAATGTCTTTTAGAGCACACCTTCGTGAGAAGCAAACGCGTTTTATGTACCTGACTCGCTGGGCGACAGAAGTCACATCCGAAGAGGGCAAATTAAAAATTGCGTCGGGTCATCAACTTAGTGAGTACTGCAATAATTCTAAGTACTTGTAATTTGTAAGCATTATCATATTTGCTGTGTCTTCTTACATTTTGTAGCTGACATTCTCAAATGCATTTAATGACGTGGAGGTGATGCCATTCCTCAAACCCAAGCTTTAGTTTCCACCATTGATGCAAATTAACGAGGGAACTAGCGCCTCGTGACAAGGGAAGGCTGTGAAAGTGGAAGTGAGAAAGAGTGATAGTGAGAAAACGTGAAATTAAAGGAAGGAATGGGAAGTGGTTGAAACCAAGAGAAAGTGAGGGAAAGTGAGGGGAAGTGAGGAGATGCAGCAGCAAAACGTAAGGCTGATATAACAAGAGGCCGCAGCTCCTCTTTAAGCACTTCAAATCTAACACCAAAGCTAGGGAAACAGCAAGCAATCAACAGAGCAGTTCATTAGCTCCGTTCAACTCATGAAAGCATTTCATTCACGCGCGTAAATCATTCATGAACAACTGAGTCCGAGAGCTCGAGAGGCGAAAATTTGACAATACCATTAAAAGTTCCTTTGTTGACCGGTAATGCTGCGTTGGGACCATTAGCGAACCTATGAGTAGCTGCAACAGAGCAGTACTAAAGGTAGTAATAGTACAGGAGGCCAGTTAAAAGAGTAATAGAGCAATGGGCACATAAAGGGAGTAATAGTACTGGGAGCAAGTACAGGTAGTAATAGTACAGGGGGCAAGTTAGTACACTGCAATTTCTATGAACTACAGTAAAGACACTTCTTTCATATTAATTTACTCTGTTGGGCTGAGCATTTCAGTTAAACACAATGTGTCACCACCAGCACAATGTGTCACCACCAACACAATGTGTCACCACCAGCACAATGTGTCACCACCAGCACAATGTGTCACCACCAGCACAATGTGTCACCACCAGCACAATGTGTCACCACCAGCACAATGTGTCACCACCAGCACAATGTGTCACCACCAGCACAATATGTCACCACCAACACAATGTGTCATCCTAACAAGACAACTGAAGCCCACACTCCGATCCTTTTTTCTATTTTTTACCTCTTTTTTGTTTTGGTTTAGACCAAAAATTCTTCAAAAGTGCGTTTGTCTTCAGCAGCGCGGAAGCCTCGCGAAAACTCCCTTGTCTCGCCTGGTAAACGAGATATTGCATTGAAAAATGCCACATTTCTGGCGGAAAGAGAAACTTCGGATTTTGTTGTGAAATT
>JACJUY010010805.1:12597-27780 GCA_014220935.1 Platorchestia sp. MABIK
TGTAGAATTTATGCTCTCGTCCTCACAAGAATTTACTGTAGAATTTATGCTCTCGTCCTCACAAGAATTTACTGTAGAATTTACGCTCTCGTCCTCACAAGAATTTACTGTAGAATTTACGCTCTCGTCCTCACAAGAATTTACTGTAGAATTTATGCTCATGTCCATTCAAGGATTTTAAATTCACGTTCTTATCCTCACAATAATTTTGTTTAAGTTTATGCTTTTATCCACTTAGTAATTTAGAATTTACGGTTTTATTCACTAGGCAGTTTTGAGTTCACGCTCTTCTCCATGTAAAAATTAATAGTAGAATTATTCAAGTTCTTCTGAACTTCACTTATGAAAGTTTTTGGTTTGGAAACCACGCCTGGTATGTGTGAAACACGTACAAGATATGCTAAATATTTTAAAGATTAGAATGACTTATTTTCCACAACCATGTGAGTGTATTTTTATATATAAGACTCATGAATCAATTTCAATTGTAATATAAAGCATTGTGGGCTAAATCTTTTGGAAATACTGAAATGCACAACTTTAGAAGCAGGAAATGTACCACTTTAGAAGCAGGAAATGTACAATTTTAGAAGCAGGAAATGTACAACTTTAGAAGCAGGAAATGTACAACTTTAGAAGCAAAAGATGTACAATTTTGAAAGCAGGAAATGTACAACTTTCTAAGCAGGAAATGTACAACTTTAGAAGCATGAAATGTACAACTTTGTAAGCAGGAAATGTACAACTTTACAAGCAGGAAATGTCCAACTTTACAAGCAGAAATGTACAATTTTGTAAGCAGGAAATGTACAACTTTGTAAGCAGGAAATGTACAACTTTGTTAGCAGAAAATGAACAACTTTGCGAGCAGGAAATGTACAACTTTACGAGCATAAAATGTAAAGTGAAAGATATTCTCTGAATTTAATTCAATAGGTGAGACATTTGCCTTCTGTGAGACACGTCTCATGTCAACTTCAGGACGTGAGACATGGCATGTGAGACACTTGTTTTCTGTGAGACATGTCTCACGCTGAACAGATTAGGCCTAGGAACAAGAAAAAAATCTGCGACTTTTATCTCATCTGAGACACGAGTTTCAGAACATAAGTTGCCTGACAACTGGCGGCGTAATTCCTATATTTTGGGAGAAATTTCTGGCGTTTCTTGAAAACGAAAACCGCTTATTTGTGGTGCTGTGTCCCCTCGCAATTCAACAATGACACCAACACATCACCCAGCAACACAACAATAACAGCTAAACACACCAACACAACAGTAGCCGCTAAACAACACAACAATAGCCGCTAAATAACACAATAAGAGCACCAACACAATGACAAAAAGGGCACAACTAAGCAAATTGAAGAGGACGGTTGAAACTCGGGAGGGCTTCACTCTCCAGAAAGTGCAAGTCACGGTGCCATGAATGCTTCCTTCATACCTTATGAGTGCAAAAATGATCCTTTCCTATTAGAAGGATAGTTCCTATCCTTTATGATCTATCCCTTCCGATTAGAAAGGAGTTTTAGAGATGATCCTTCAATTGTAACGACTTCGCATCAAGTGGTTCACGCTAAAAGTGTTTCGTGTCATTAGATTTTTGCCATCTAGATTTTTTTAATATCCCTAATGGGTCTTTAAAAGACTGTCTCTGTGCTAACTTTCTCTGATGACTCAACGATCGTGGGAACTTGAGCATCTTAATCGATTGCGATAGAGTCACGACTGAGACCTTGTATGTCTCTCTGGGAACTTGAAAACTTGCATTATGAAAACTAAATTTTGCATTTCTGGGGACTTGAAGTCATTGTCTTATCAAGGCTAAAGTTTAGTCGGTGATTTGGAAACTTGTCTTATCAAGGCTAAAATTTTGTCGAGGACTTGAAGTTATTGGCGTATCAAGACTTAAGTTTAGTCGGGGACACGAAGTTGTTGTCTTATCAAGGCTAAATTTCTGTCGAGAACTTAAAATAATTTTCTTATCAAGGCTAAATTATTGTCTAGGACTTGAAATTATTGTCATATCAAGGCTAAATTTTAGTTTTGAAGCGGCTGAATGATCCTTAAAAGGAGCGTTCTCAGTGACATCAGTGGTAAATTTTAGAGTTGTTACTGTGTATGCAATCAGAGTAGTTCATGAAGTAATCACTTAGCACACGTTTATAAAAATGACTGAAAGAACAAATATTTGTTTCGTGTGTATTTGACTTGAGCGACTTTTGGCACTGCATCAATAAAATTTGAAAAGAATACTAGCAATGATTATAACAATAATAATAATGACCCTTAGAGCCAACAGGTAATCCGAACTACAAAACCATTTTATGCTTATTCAGCACGTTATCCATTTTGGCCATTACGCATCTAATGTATTTCAGCCTTTTTTACTCAATACCTTTTTTACTCTGGCCAATATCCACCATATCAATTCCGGCCAATATCCACCTTATCTATTCCGGCCAATAAGCACCTTTAATATTCCGGCCAATAAGCACCTTTTCTATTTCGGCCAATAAGCACATTTTCTATTCCGGCCAATAAGCACCTTTTCTATTCCGGCCAATAAGCACCTTTACTATTTCGGGCAATAAGCACATTATCTATTCCGGCCAATAAGCACCTTTTCTATTCCGGCCAATAAGCACCTTTACTATTCCGGCCAATAAGTACCTTTTTTATTACGGCGAATCAGCACATTTTCTACTCCGGCTGACAAGCACCTTCCCTACTGAAAAATATAATGCTTATTTTATTTTCAGTAGGAGACCGAATTCTATCGGGAAAACTGCTCTCGTGTGAACAGAATAAACGCGTAGTCGTTCCTTTTTCAGGAACCTCTATTTTTGTATTAAAATGATTTCTCATTGAATTTCGATCAAAATTTCGATGGCGACACTTATTCTATGAATTGTCAGTGCAATTTTTACGCAACGCTAACTCGTTGCATCGCAACCACAAGAAATCAAGCCAGCCAGCAGACAAACAAAGCTTAAAGCCTAAAACCAAGCAATGTAACAGGCGAGCAAACAACCAAGCAATATAACAGGCGAGCAAACAACCAAGCATGCAAGAAATTAAGCAACAAAGAATGCGAACAATCAAGCAAAAGAGAAACCAAGCAAGCAAGAAACCAAGCCAGCAAGAAACCAAGCCAGCAAGAAACCAAGCCAGCAAGAAACCAAGCAAGCAAGAAACGAGAAAGCAAGAAACTAAGCCAGCAAGAAATCAAGTAAGAAACTAAGCAAGCAAGATGCCCAGCAAGAAACCAAGCAAGCAAGAAACCAAGCAAGCAGGAAACCAAGCAAGCAGGAAACCAAGCAAGCAGGAAACCAAGCAAGCAGGAAACCAAGCAAGCAAGAAACCAAGCAAGCGAGAAATTGAGCGAGCTATCAGACAAGAACAGAAGCAATAAGCCAAGCATGCAAGCGAGCAAGCAACCAACTGTAAGCAATTTTTGTACAGTACTGAGAGCCACAGATGCTGGGTGGTGGGAGATATGATTTACTGTGAGGGGCTGTGAGGGGCTGTGAGGGGTGTGAAGGGTGTGAGGGGTGTGAGGGGCTGTGAGGGACGGTGAGGGGCTGTGAGGGGCTGTGAGGGGCTGTGAGGGGCTGTGAAGGGCTGTGGGGGGCTGCGAAGGGCTGTGAGGGGCGGTGAAGGGCTTTGAGGGGCTGTGAGGGGCTGTGAGGGGCTGTGAGGAGCTGTGAGGGGCTGTGAGGGGCTGTGAGGGGCTGTGAGGGACTATGACACAGCCTCGTCAGTGTGCCCCTCACGCACTGCACCTCCTCACCTGCTGCCCCTCACTAACTATTTATTGCCCCTCCAGGTCCAATTTTAGCCCCTAACCTCCGTAAATATCTGTATATTTTTTGATGAATAAATGTTTGATGCGGCGCACCCGAAGAAAATTGCCTTTTTCAAATATTTTTCTCGTAAACATTTATATTTTTGTTGTTGGAGAGACTTTCAAAGACCGGAAATTGGGAGAGATACATCTGCCTCTATCCTGTACGTTGTTATAAATTAAGCACAAATATGCCAAAGAAATTTATCACAAACATACCACAAAAATTTTTCACATATATATACCAAATTAATTTATCCCCAATATAGCAAATTAATTTATCCCAAATATGCAAAATTAATTTATCCCCAATATAGCAAATTAATTTATCACCAATATACCAAATTAATTTATCACCAATATACCAAATTAATTTATCACAATATACCAAATTAATTTATCACAAACATACCAAATTAATTTATCACATACATACTAAATACATTGAGCGCAAATATACTGCATATATTAAGCTAAAATGTATTTGACAAATTAAGCACAAATATACTAAATTAGTAAGCCCAAAAATGCTTAATTGATTAATCAGGCACTAAAATTAAACACTAATTAGACCCAAACAAGTCTGCACATTGGAATAAATTAAGCAAAAATGTGATAATGAAATTAGGCATGAAATACATTAAATAAAGTAAGCTAAAATTAAGACCAAACAAGTCTATCCGTTGGTATAAATTAAGCACAAATATAGGCTTAATATCTATTGCTGGCTGAATAATTCGCGCCACAGAATTTAGAATAGAACTTGCAGGGTGAGAAGAAATTCTGAAGACAAGATTGGAAAAACTGAGACGTGTTTGTGATACTGAATTCCACTGTTGAAAAAATCATGTGTCTCATTTGGATGAAATTCTGTAACTTTTGGAATGCAAGCTTGAAATTGTGAATATTGGTGGGAATTTAATCGCGAAAAATTATTATTAACATTAATGTACATTCCCTCATGAAGAATAAGTAATAATGTTAATCGGAATTCACTGACGAAAAATTATATAAAACATTAGGAAATTCATTCGCAAAAAATATTTATTAATATTAATTAGAATTCACTGACGAAAAATTATATATAACATTAGGAAAATCACTCTCTAAAATCAAATTTTAACATCGGTGGAAATTCATTCGCTAAAAATTATTATAAAAATATGCGGTAAATTTGCATCGCTTTTGAGATGAGGACAGCAGAAAAATCTTCCTAGCTTCCACCCTTCCTCCCAGGACGAGTTGCTGTAATTTCTTGGCGCAACAGCTGCAAATTTTTCATTTTCTCCCGTATACAAACACAAACAAACCTAAATTCCCCCTTAACACACGCGGAATTTTTTCACTTATTCAAGCACAAACAAAACCATATTTTCCTTAACATATTTGGAAATTTTGTATTTTTCCCATGTATTCAATCAGAAGCAGAACTAAATTCCCCCCTTAAGAAAAGTTTAAATTTTTATTTTCCTCTCGTATTCAATCCAAAATAAATTTGAATTCCCACTCAACATTTTCTTTCTAAAATAGATTTCCTACGAATAGCTTTGTAAGGACAAAATAAAATGTTGCAGAAGCCACAATACGGGCGTCTTAAATCTTCCACTTTTCTTTCCCTGAAATGTCATCCTACTCCTTAGGGCCTCAGTATCTTGTATAAATTATCTGTCACTACTGATACATAATTAGGGCAATATTGATGGATAATCGGGGTAATATTGATGGGAAATCGGGGGTAATATTGAAGGATAATCGGTGCAATGTTGAAACATAATGGGGTGCAATGTTGATGGATGATCAAGGTAATATTGATGGATAATCGGGGTAATATTGATGGGAAATCGGGGGTAATATTGAAGGATAATCGATGCAATATTGAGACATAATGGGGAGCAATATTGATGGATAATCAAGGTAATATTGATGGAGAATCGGGGTGATATTGATACATAATGGGGAGCAATATTGATGGATAATCAAGGTAATATTGATGGAGAATCGGGGTAATATTGGTGCATAATCGAAGATAAGAGTGATATGTAAAATTGACGCATGATCGGGGACAATATTAACTTATAATCGTAGGCAGTGTTAACAGTATGCTGATATATATACGGTATTTACATAAACATATATAGGACAGTTTAAATGCATTTGTGTATACATATATGTCGGAATAAATGTAAATATATATATCGGAGGCAATATTGCGCACAATCGGACTCAATTTTGTGAGATATAGCCAGAAATATGAAGAAATTTAAATTGATTAGAAGACATAATCAATAGTACCATGATCCACTCCTCATGATACACATCCACCAGAAATAAAGCTGCCGCACAGTAAGTACTTTGAAAATCTTCTTCAGTTGATCTATCATGGGTTGATCACGTGCTGGGTAGAGCGTGAGTCAAACAAGGGGTTGCTTTGAGTTCATAAGTTACCTGACTTGTCTTAAACGAGCCCATCATGCCCGGTTGTCTCATCAATCATGTCATAACGATCTCAGTGTGTAGCGTGTCGAAGTGGCGTGTGCGTGTGGTGTGTGCGTGTCTGTGTTCACATAGCATATGCACCTACACGCCTTAGGTGTGTGTGCACCTACACATATCAAGTCTAGGTGCACATATCAAGTTTTTGCTGTAGGTGTCTAGTTACTTGGGAGCCCTAATTTCGTTAATTTATGGTTTTTCATTAACTTTAACCTAATTCTTGGACTTGACTTACTCCTCAATTTATTTTTTCTAAATTTTTAGTAGAACACAATGTTTTTAATAACTCTTTCAATTTTTTTGATTTTGCACAGTGTCATGAAATTGCACTAGAATTAGAATTCTTTAATTTTTAAATGCTTCTATAATTTGAATATCATTTACCAACATTTTGAATTTCATTCGACAATAATATTTCGAATTTCACTTACCAACATTTATAGAATTAAATTTACCAACATTTTTTTAAACTTCACCAACCAACGTTTTGTACACCACCCTATCATTTATCATTCAGTGCATAAATAGCTCAAATGCTAGTTAAATAACTGTTTGTTTTACGTGCATTAAAACCTTCATCATATGTTACATCATTTCTGTATTCTATAAGCGTTGTAAACTTCCTAAATGATGAATTTTTATATTTAAAAAATCATCGTGGTAGTGACAAAAAAGAACTAATGATTAAATAAGCATTTTAACGGCAAACGTTCCGGAATTTAAAAATTTCATTTCCAGTGCTAAATAAGACTCGTTAAAATGAACTTTTCCAGTGTTCCCTCTGCCACGCTTCCCTGCACTGAAAATGGAACAGTGAAGTTTGGAAATGTGTAAACTTTACTCATAAGTTCAATATTCAACTAAAATTTAAAGTCAATTTTAGTCAGCAATTTTGACAGTAGCAAATATTAACTGGATCGTGCCTTCATTTAACTTTGATTAAGAATTTATGAAAATTGAGTTTGTGACTACTGGTCGGTCAGCAACATTGTGATAATCCCCTCCGTGTACCACCGGTGGCTCACATGGCGGTTAACGTTTTAAATTAAAATGCTCATTTAATGTTTAGTTCTCTCTTGTGATCTACATATTACGCAACAGCTATTTAAACATGCCAATAATTGTTACTGAGCCATGAAAGAATTTTCCCAATATTTAACTCTAAATTAGATCGTGTTCTAATTGCTAAGACAATTCAAACATTCCATATAATATAATTTATTTTAAAAATTATCGAAATGGTCTCTATCGTGGATGCGAAAATAAATTCATGATCGAAATTAATTTCTTCCAATTAATTAATTTCTTCCACATCATTCATTTCTAACTCTTAATTCATTTCCTATCCATCATTAATTTCTTCCACGTAATGCATTTCCTACACATCATTAATTTCTTCCATGTAATTAAAATGCGCCACGCCGCAGTTAATTCCTTCTCTAATTAAACAAAAGTGTAAACAAGCGCTGCACTGCCGCGCTAGGCTAAACGTCTAAACAAACACCTCATCAGAGTTTTCACACCTCCATCACGGCACGAATTTCTGATTTTTACCGCAAGACGACGACTGGTTCATTAGACACTCTTTATTTACTACCGCTTGTTTGCATCTCATTGCTCCTGTTTCCTTCAGGTTAGTTATGGATAGTATTTTCCACTTTATTGGACACGGTGTAATGCACCCTTTGTTCTAGACGGTGTGATACACCCTTAATTCTAGACGGTGTAATACACCCTTTATTGTACACGGTGTAATACTCCCTTTATTTTACACGGTGAGATACACCCTTTATTGTACACGGTGTAATACTCCATTATTTTACACGGTGATGTACACCAGCGATATTCTGCATACCGTGAATTACTGGCATAAATATAGCTATGTGTTTCGATGTACAAATCTAAAGCGGGAAATCAATTTCTTCCAACGCAAATTTATGTACCTAAGTCATCTCTTCTACGTTGAGGCGTTAAACATAACGAGCAAATTGGTGTTCATGTGAGTATATTTTACTGGGCACTATGGCAAAGGCTAATATAATGAATAAAATGTGATGATTTAGATTAATATATAATTTAATACGCTATAACACGTTAGCATTTACTTAAGTGTCCTGAAATTATCAAGTGAAGACTACGACAAATCATCAAAGGCCACAAAATTTACTCTAATCTGGCACAAAATCTACTCTGATATGGCAGAAAATCTTCGCTAATATTGCACAAAATCTACGCTAATATGGCACAAAATCTACGCTAACGTGGCACAAAATTCACGCTAATATGGCACAAAATCTACGCAAATATGGCACAAAATCTGCGCTAATATGGCACAATATCTACGCTAATATGGCACAAAATTTACGCTAATATGGCACAAAATCTACGCAAATATGGCACAAAATCTGCGCTAATTTGGCACAATATCTACGCTAATATGACACAAAAGTTAGAAAGCGCCATAGCAGCCTCACAACCCCGAGCGTTTGCTTGGGTTATAAATCATCCCAATTATTGCAATAATGGAAATACCATAACTCATCGAACACAAAAGTGTTCCCCGTGGTGTTAGTGTTAAGCAGTGGACGTAAGAAGAGATATGCTCAGGTTCGATCTCAGATAGGGACGAGTGATAATTTCACAGGTGAGCAGCTTTCTTGTGGTAATAGTTAACGGAGAAGTCAGGGAGAAAAGGCTAGAGGGATACTATTATACTCATTGAAGGTAATATTCATTCACCCATTCTCTACCCAAAAGTCAAGAAGCCAAAAACAATTTGCTCAACTTTTTTTATAGTTGTGCAACCAATGAAAATGTGTTCGTTAAAGATGCTTCCTTCGATCCGTTACATGGGTGTGCGTATAGAAACGATGTGTAGCGTACAGACACGGTTTGTAGCGTACACACACGATGTATAGCGTACAGACACGGTGTGTAACGTACAGACGCGGTGTGTAGGCACTGTAACTGCTTATTAAAGCCTATTGTGTCCAATAATTGAATTATAATTTATAACAAAAAACGAATAATGTGCAATATTTAACTGGGAGCAATAAAACCGAAACACTTTTTCAAAAACCATTCATGCTGATTTTTTTCTACGCACAGAGTAAACAGAATTTTCTGCAAAATCCCGCTTGCATTTGTATTCAATTTTGGTGCGTCAAAATGTAAAATGGTTCAATGAGGAAGTTATATGGCGAGAAGATGTGTGTGATGTAAATATCTATTGGCATACAACTAAACATCTCGCTGGCAGATGTCCAGCATTGCAGATACGTGTGAAACGTACAGCAGAAAAACTTAACAGTTATTTGATCATTGGTAAGAAAAATTATGATTGAAATTCAACTGATTTTGTTAAGAAAACTTATGATGAATTTGAGTTCCTTGAACTATTTGTTCAAATTCAACTCCAGTTGATGATTTGAAGTTCATTTAGAAGCCGCACAGGCTGGAATGTCAGGAATGCTGGAACAAAAAGCAGACTGGAATACCCAAAATGATGGCGCAAAAGAAACGCAGGAGTATCAAGAGGGATGAAAGAAACTCGGGCTGGAATATCAGGGAAGATAGAAAAAACGAGCCAGACTATCAGAAAGGAGACAAAACAAGCAAAAACATCAGAGCTGATAAAAATATATCTGGAATATCAAGAATGATAAAAAGAAGTGGGCTGGAATATCAACAAGGATGAAAAAATAGGCTCGAAAATCAAGAATGACGGAACATAGCACGAGCTGGAATATCAAGAAGGAGAGAACGAAAGATGAAACGAAGGATGGAACGAAGGATGGACGAAGGAGGGAACGAAGGATGGAACGAAGGATGGAACAAAGGATGGAACGAAGGATGGAACGAAGGAAGAAACGAAGGATGGAACGAAGGATGGAACGAAAAAGGCTGGAATTTCCAATAAACCGGATCGGACAGGCTGAAATATTCGCCTGGTTGATACAATGGTAGGGCAGGCAGGCTGCAATGTGGGGCAGGCTGGAATGTGGGGCAGGCTGGAATGTGGGGCAGGCTGGAATGTGGGACAGGCTGGAATGTGGGGCGGGCTGGANATGTGGGGCAGGCTGGAATGTGGGGCAGGCTGGAATGTGGGGCAGGCTGTAATGTGGGGCAGGCTGGAATGTGGGGCAGGCAGGAATGTGGGGCATGCTGGAATGCGAGGAAGGCTGGAATCCAATCAAGAGCCTCCGAACTAGACCCTGCCGCAACAAGCCTAATTAGAACTCCTCGCTCTGACGCACACACCCGGAACTTCACGCAAATTGTCCCACGCTTCAATAGAAATTCAGCTAAAGAAATTAACCTGATTAGAAACGTATCACATTTCCTGCAACGAACAATTCACCCAAAAATCCCAATGGCGCGTAGCTTCTTTGAATATTGAAGGATTGTGTCCCCATGAGCTCTGTCGAGTGCTTGTAGGCTATAAATCAACCTTGGCTGACTTTTTGCATTGCTGACTTTATCAGAATTGCAGACTTTAAATTTTTTTAAATACAATTCAAACTAGGTATTCACTACATACCATAACCACAGGTTATGGATTCATTCAATAACTTCTAATTGATTTAAGATATGAACGTAAACGGTAAGAATATATTCGACTTGACTCAAGGTCCCCGTAGACTAGTGGTTAGGGCCACGTGCTTGTGAAAATAAGGCGTAGGTTCGACTCCCCTACTTTGAGCCCTGCGTTTTTCCAGTGGTACGTAAGTCATAATTTCTCACATAACTCCAATGTTGGAAATAGTTTAGAATTTATTTATGTAGAGCAAAATTAAGTAATGAGAATCTAAAATATGAATACCGAAGAAAATAAAATATAAAATAGGATGCAATTGGCTTTAACTTTACGCCATATTTATTTATCAGAGCATAATTTTTACGGTAATCTAACTTTTTTGCAGTAGGCAAAAATACTCCACCCTTACTTCGACTATTTGCAGCATTTTTTGTTTTAAAGTTATTCTATTTTTTCGCGCGTATTTCGCTTCATTTGTAATGTCAGCTCCCAAATCAAAGAAAAGTAACAAGTTACTTGAGGAAATGTACAAAAATACGAAGTACTCGAAAATGTCTGAAATTTAGAGAAATTTTTTGTAAGAGCAAGAAATTTCAGAAAATGTTGCAACACGTAACGTATCGAATGTGAGGAAATGTAGAAAATATATGAAGGAAATATGTGAGGACATGTCAAGATGTGTAGGGCAATGCCAAGATACGCGAGGAAATGGAAAAAAAGGAGTAGGAAATGAAGGAAATGTAGGGAAATGAGAGGAAACTTAAAGAAATGTACGGAAATTTAACCATGTATTGAGAAATGCAGTAAAAGGCGAGGAAAAACTGGGAATTTAAGGAAACGTTAGAAGATATAGGGAAATGTAGGGATAGGCTCATAAATGGGAGTCAATTTTGAGAAATGTCAGGAATGTATGGAAATGTAAAAAGAGAAGCATGGGAAGAAAGGGAAGAAAGAAGCATGGAGGGAGAAAGAGAAGAAAAATGCTTGGGGGAGAAGAAATGGAAGAAAGAAGCATGGGGAAAGGAAGGGAAGAAAAAAGGACGGGGGAAAAAAAGGGACGAGAGAAGCATGGGGGAAAAAAGGGACGAGAGAAGCATGGGGGAAAAAAGGGACGAGAGAAGCATGAGGGAAAGAAAGGGAAGAGAAATGTGTGAGGGAAGAAAGGAAAGAGGGAAAGAAACGGAAGAGAGAAACATAGGGAGGGTAATAAAGAAAAAAAAGCAAGGGCGAGGTGGAAGAAAAGAAAAAAGACTGAATCTGAGGTTGATTTGACGCGTTAATTAGTTACGTCCAGAAGGAGCCTTCCATACACCCCTCCCCCCTCCCACACATCCCTCCCCCTCCCCATTGCCACACCTCTCCCCACACCCCCTCTCTCAATTCTCACTCCCCGCACCCCTTATTTCCTACGTGGAAATACAGTATAGGGAAATGCAAGGGCATGTGGATAAATGCATGAATATGAAAGGAAACTCAAAGAATGTTGATAAATAAACCAAAATGTAGGGAAATGTATGAAGTGACACATGTTGACAAATGTAGTAAAATGTATAGAAATGTAAGAAGTTACACGGAAATGTTCGTTATTTTCAAATATTCTGTTTCCCTTCGTCCCACACATTCCCACTCATTTTAGGTGGGGTTTGGGAGGGCTATGATAATAGGTTAGAATGTTCTGCACGTTTTCCTTACATGTACAAAATGGTTTGGTATAATGGAGGACCTGATTTGAAAATTGAGTGAAAATGGTATGAAAATGTGTGAATACAGCGTGATAATAGTGTGATTTTAGTGGGAAAAAAGCTTGAAACTGGTTTGATGTGGAGTTAAAATGGTGTTGAAAGGATGTTTAAATGATCTGGTAATGTGTGAAAATGGTGTGGAAATGGAGTTAAAATCCTTATAGGATGATGTGAAAATGGAATGATGTGGATTTCCTTGATGGAAATCAAGGAAATGGCGTGGAAATGATCAGAAAATGCGCAAATGGTCTCATACAGTTGAAGAGATGTTCTATGAAATAGTTTAATGGTGCTCTTTAAATGATCTGAAATTGCCCCAGGAATGGTCAGACATTCCTCCACAAATGGTCGGCCATTACCGAGAAAACTGTAAAAAAATGGTTCAGATAACGTGTACAAGGTCTGGCACCGTTGATGAAATGGCCTGGAAATGATCAGACAATGCTCTGCAAATGGCCGAGCATTACCAAAAAAAAAACTAGAAATGTTCTTCCAATATAAAGAATATGGCCTGGAAATAGTCTGTCAATACCTTGAAAATGGCGTAGCATTACCAATTAATGGCCTAAAAATGGTCTGCCAATGCCAAAAAAGTGCTGGAAATGGTTAGACAATGCCCTGCAAATGACCTAGCGTTATTAGAAAATAGCCTAGAAATGGTAATTGGATACCGAGAAAATGGGCTAAAAATGGTCAGAAAATGCCCTGCAAATGTCTGACCATTACCAAGAATTTGGCCTAGAAATGAACTTCCAATACCGAAAAAATGTCTCGAAAATAGTGACACAATGCCCTGCAAGTGTTGTAGTCTGCTGGAAATGACTCAGAAATAACCTGGAAATGCAGATTTAAGCCGGTAAAATGGCACAAGAAATGGCTTTCCGATCCCGCGGACGTCCCACCATTTTGCATTCCAAGAATTTGACCAAAAATTCCCTCGACCCGCGATCTAGACTTCATCCAACGACCAGTGGTTTGGTATGCTCACAATATCGTTCTGTATTTTTTGTTTTGTATTTATTCCTGAATTTTTATTTTTTCCTGTGTTATCTTGCTCTGAATTTTTTGCATTTTCAAATCATGGCTCAGATAAATAAATATGGCTCATATGAATATATATGGCTCATATGGATAAATATGGCTCAGATGAATAAATATGGCTCATTTGAATTAATATGGCTCAAATGAATAAATATGGCTGATATGAATAAATATGGCTCATATGAATAAACATGGCTCATATGAATAAATATGGTTCATTCGAATAAATATGGCTCAAATGAATAAATACAGCTTATATGAATAAATATGGCTCATTTGAATAAATATGGCTCATATGAATAAATATGGCTCAAATGAATAAATGCAGCTTATATGAATAAATATGACTCATTTATATAAATATGGCTCATTTGAATAAATATGGCTCATACGAATAAATATGGCTCATTTGAATAAATATGACTCATATGAATAAATATGACTCATTTGAATAAATATGGCTCAAATGAATTAAAATGGCTCATGTGAATAAGTATGGCTCAAATGAATAAAAATGGCTCATGTGAATAAATATGGCTCATTTGAATAAAAATGGCTCATATGAATAAATGTCGCTCATATGAATAAATATAGCTTATATGAATAAATATGGTTCATTCGAATAAATATGGCTCAAATGAAGGTTATACCATAAATAAAAGACCTCGTCAGCGAAAGCGCTGAATGATCTCACCCTTCGTGAATAATTAATTACATATGTATTTATATTTGGTGTACAAAAATATATACACACAATTTATTCTTTCATCAGAACCTCGTCCCACTTGAAAAGAAGGACGAACGAGATATTGAGAAAAATTTGTATTTCAAATCCCAAATATAGGACCCGCTATTGCAATATATGTTTAATGCATATTTATAATTGATATGCAATAGATACTTTCATCAACACCTCGTCCCACTTGAATTAGATGCATGCAGAAAAATTCTTATTTCAAATCCTCAAAAAAAGGACCCGCAAATCCAATATATGTAAAATGTATTTAATTTAAATGCACAATAAATTTTTTTATCAGCACCTCGTTCCACCTGAAGGGGAAAATCATATTTCAAATCATCAAGAATGCCCCGCAATTTGAGCCAAGAGCTTTGCAATCACTTGAACTCGTCCCATATTTGGGCAATCATCGCAATCGTTGGAATGATTGCTATCATCGCAATCATGGCGTTGTTCGCTCTCGTCCACACTTGAAGGCTTGAGCTCATTTTTATTCGTTTCAATAAAATGAATGAATTTTTATTCGTTTTTCATTTTGTTCAATTGCAACAGGCGGCAGCTGCGCCAGGCTGGCGTCAGGCACCGAAATGTAGAAATGAACGTCCAGGAATTAAAAATAAATCTCAAAGTTACAAAATTTTAAATAAAAGTCAACGTCCGGATTTTGAAAGTTGAAATCAACTTCCAGAAATTAAAAACTGAAATAAACGTCCAGATATTAAAACTGTAAATCAACGTCCCGGATTTGTAAAATCAAAATCAACGTCCATAAATTAGGAATTTA
>JACJUY010010806.1:0-19072 GCA_014220935.1 Platorchestia sp. MABIK
AAGTGTGCAAGATATGGGTTGTCTTGCACGGGACTCTGGTAAGGAGCAAGGCTGGATTTGCGACACTATTCCATTCAAAAATTACAGTTCAAATAATTTTCTTCTCCGATCAATTAAATATTTGAACTTATTCCCTTCTCTCATTGTTTTTTTTTGTAGAATCAGTCTCATGAAATCGTTCCCACAAGAAAGTGTGATGAATGATTGAAAATTCCAGCTGTTTCATAGCAAGATTTTCAGACATAGAACGTGAATAATTTGGATGATACCAGTCGTAATTTCGAGATTTTGTGTGAATTAATCGCTCACAATATGAATAGTTTTACACCAATTATTCTTACAATGATGCGATAGAAAATAAATAGTAGCTGATAAAATTAGGCACTAATTTAAAAAAATCATAACGTGCAGTATCAAGATACGTCGGGAGTTGAAAAAAGAGCAGAAAGACACCGGTGCGCCAAAATTTCGACCACTTGCGCAAACACAGACTTGAAAACAATCGTTCGCTTTAATAATAAGTTAAGAACGGATAATTTTGTGTTACCTTTAATTTCTCACCTATTGCATCTGAAAAGCCAAATTTAGTTTCAAACTGAAGCTATTAATTTCTTCTAACTTTTTGAAGACTCACAAATTTCGTTTCTGGCTGGGAGGTGTGGAAGCGGAGCTCCCTCCGACCCCCTCTGTAAGCGCCCTTCTTCTATAGCGTAGACCGATCAGAAATGACAGGATTCGGTATTTCACTGATATGAATTCTCCAGATGTGGATGACAAACAAATGTTTTTCCATCCTCATAGTACCCACGATTAAAATTTTCTTGTACTTGTGCACTGGTGAAACTCGTATCACAGATACGGTTCATTAAGTATCCTTTCAAGGAGAGCGTCCCTCACACGGACCTTTTTTTAATATTGAACCTGAGCAATGAAATTTAGTATACTGATAGGAAATGCAATTTGAAGTTTTTCTTCTATAAAAAAAATGCGATTTTCTGCAAAGAAAACGAGATATTCATAGAAAACGAAACATTTTGGGGGGTGGTTCAAAATGCTTCTTGTCCGACAGTTTTTGAGCTACAGTGATGATTTTGGTATCATTGGATGCGGAAAGACGTGGATATTCCAAAAATTAAAATTTTTTTCCAAATTTCCAGTTTAAATAAAAAAAATTAAAAAATTCGAGAGCAAACTCGGTCATCGAAAAAATGCGGATTTATGACCTCATAACTTATCAACAAAAAGTAAACGTAAAAAAAATCTGTGGTTATAGAAGCCCTTGTCTTTCCGCATCCAATGATACCAAAATCATCACTGTAGCTCAAAAACTGTAGGAGAAAAAGCATTTTGAATCCCCAAAGTCCATTGATTAGACTATAAGCTCATCAAAGAAACCTAAACAATTTTAATTAAAATTCTTAAAAAATTTTGGTTCAGGCTAGACCTCTGAAATCATTGTAAAGTAATTCAGAGACATAGGAAATGGCATAGCAACGTCTCGCCGTGAAGAAAGCGCCAAGGGAGAGGTGTAGCATGATAAAATACCACTTCCCCCTCCCCTCCCCCCCATTCTTCAAACCCCCGTAGCGGGCGAACGAGTGAACGTACCAGTCTCATTTTTTCACAGGATGTACCTGACCTCCTACACTTCCTATTGCAGCCATAATCCCTATTTCTCCAATGGTCTCAAAATCCTGTAATCCTATGGGGGACGCTGTCCTTAAGATTGTGGAAGAGAGGCGGGCCAATCAATTAATTTAAATTTAATTTAACCCCCAGGGATGTGAAAACCCCCAAGGATGAGCACACCCCCACGGATGAGCACACCCCAGGGATGATCACCACCCCAGGGGTGATCATCCCCAGGAATGAGCACACCCTCCTAGGAGTAAGCACACATCCCCAGGGGTGAGCACACCCCACACTCCTGACCCACTGGCACAACATCTGACGTGTGCTGGTCCTCTGCTGAACTGAACGTAGGTAGACCACCTCAGTGTGTGACCAGACACACTTAACGTGCCGTGCGTCCAAACACATTTAACGTGCCGTGCGTCTAGACCCGCTGAATGTGTTGTGTGTCCAGACCCACTGACTGTGTTGTGTGCCCAGACCCACTGTACACATGCACAAGTACAGTCGTTTTCGTCCCGTTCGTCTCTCCAAGAATAGTCAGCCAGTGACTTTGAATAAAGCCCGTCACCACAGGACATTCGAAAGGACTAACTGCTGCGGTTGGACAAAGGAGTTGCCCGCCGATGTCGTATTGCTGAAAGGATAAACACGCGAACCGAAGCTCGTCGAGTCAAGCTTACCCTCTCTGCTGTGTCAGCATAGTGAGGTGGTCTCAACAAGCCGTTCTCTTCGAGCGACCAGCTTCCACCTCACGACACCACCACACAAGCTTTGAAGCGCCACCCCACGCAACAGCGGGCTCGAGGCACCACCTAACCACTAACCAATGGGGACGCGTACTTAGCGCGTTACAGCCCTCATCAGGCCCTATATATCGGCCCTATATATCGGCCCTATATATCGGGACCCTATATAAGCTTGGCCAGTCTTCTCACTGTAGCTCCGATCTTCACAACACGCACCGAAGACGCTCCGCTGGCTACAGCCTCAACTGCTTCTACCGCCGCTTCGCACTTAACAGACACTCTACCGCCATCCGTGCTGCCACTTCACATCGCCTGACGGTCCTCCAAGGCGTATCTTGGTGTATCACTACCTGACAGTATTATTTTCCACGTGTGCCATTACTGTCGGCGATATTCCCAATAGAACGCATTGATTCCAGTTGTGTATTCTTACCCTGTCGGTTCGTTAGTACTTCAGGCCCTCGATTCGGGCATTGATGTTCAAATTCCTTAGATATCCATGGTCTGCCCGGAGCGTAAAGTAGTCTGAGGAAGAACACCACACTGGTGACCCCAGAATGACCAGGCAGCGCTCGTGTCAAAAGCTAGCCGCTGCCCCCATTCTATCATGATCACCTGTGTTGCATGCCAGATACCGCCAGATCTTGCATGCACCTGTGATGCATGCCAAATACCGCCATCCTACAGATCATTCTCTATCGAAACTAAATGTTTATTTGGATAAGAAGACTAAAATATTACAAATTGTACAATTATATATTGTTGTCGTAATTTTCGTCACGAAAAGTTGTGAGAATTTTATAAGTTTTTCATTCTTTTGCGGCAATATAAATAACAGATATCAACTGACCGAACTCTAGAGATACTGAACGAACTACTTGGAGAGCCGGTAGGTAAAACACACATTTAAAAGACTGTTCGTTTTGTGTCACAATAGTTCGTCGTCAAGCAAAGTGAACAATGTTTATAAAGATTATTAATAGCTGTCGTTACTTAGTTATTACATAATTTAGTCCAAGTTTACTTCAATGGCACAATGCAAATTTGCAAACTCGGCCCCAAGTGTAGTTTAAGGACACCAGTGAATTTTTGAATGTATCTATGCTACTGTGTTCTTTATTTCTTGACTGCAATCAAATCGAAATTATTCTTTTCTATAATACGAAAAACCGTGGTCTTTTTAATAAAATGAACCGAGCAACATTTCAAACAGAAATTCTTCCTCTACTTGATGAAGATCCACTGCTGGCCATTGAATGCATGAAGCAGAGACAACTATTGGCCAGTGTCATGAAGTGCGTTGCTTGCAATAATGAAAGGAATTGTACTAGGCACAGCAGTGTTACAGAGAAATATGCCAGCACAAAAATTGTTTGAAGATCAAACGAAAAGTGTCTATAAGAATAGACGCAATCTTCACGAAATCTCATCTACGTTTACAAAAATAGATTCCCGCTATTTATTTGTGGTGTGAACGCATAAGCCAAAAAGAGTTGTAATTATCAGAAATATCACCCAAGTGTATTTTTAAGGGCCCCAAAAAAACCCGGGGTAGTTTATGGACATCAGATGGAGCTGGTGTCCTTAAACGTATCCCTGATCCCATTTAGTTAGTTAATATAATTGCTACCTGCTGGCTGATGACTGAACGTAGATAATGCTAGTTTGTGCAGGATATTTCTCGACAAGAGGGACATAATTTTACAAGCAGAATATGGCCAGATGAACAATTTTTCATTTATGAAATTTTCAGGAAAACACTTTCGGGTTTTTGAAATATTAGTTGCGAGGAAGGAGGTATGGAGTCTTCCATGAAGAGCTGGATATCTGCTACAATGTCACCACGCCAATAACTACTGTGAGAGCATGAAAATGGTGGTAAAGGATATTGTGCTCAACAGGTATGTGATCATATGGGTTCATTTAAACTTCTGCATTTCAATCACTTCTCAATTCTTAAGGGATAAATATAAACTTGGTAATCCACCTTTCAGTAATCATAATTGTATAACTATATAACTTTATTACATTGAGTGCAATCGAGATACAATCTAATTTATGTTTATAACTTATTTTCTTTTTAAAAACGGTTGAATAACTAATTATGTAAATCCATAATCACCCGATCTATTTAGACGTTCAAACACGTTTGTTTTTGCACGACGGTCTTCAATGTATGATGTCAATAACTTGTTCCACATGCAGAGGGCATGTAACTTATTGCCACCAATTTCAGTGAGAACTTCCTTTTCGTTGCGGAGTGAAATGCATCAATATTTAAAAATTAAATCATTTCACCTAAACATTTAACTATAATTTTTGAGTTCCGCTTTCTTATTTGATCTCGTATTTCAATTTGTTCTTCTTTTAAAAATATAGGGGTTGTATCCGATGTCTCTTTTAGCTATTTTCTATATTTATTTCTATGAACAAAGCCTACAACCCTGCAGCGCTGCAAGTGGTCATGGCAGACGTCTATAACGGCTACATCAAACAGCGCCTCCTGGATTTTGCTTTAAAGAAAAACAGCACACAAAATAATGCTAGCACCATTCCGCTGACTGCCATCTCGCAGACTGAGGAGGCTGAAAAGTGCTCCTTCGAAGTGCTGAGCTCAACAGAAGAAGGTGTGCACAAAGTCGACTTCACGATCGGTGTGTGCACGTGCCCTGATGGGTCAACAGGTCGTGCATGCAAGCACCAAGATGCATGCTCCCAATACAACGCTTTAGGTCTTCCATAGAACTTCTGCAACCGCTCTTCACAGCGCAGATATCTTGCTGTTGTAGCAGTCGGAGAAGAAAAGGTGCCTGCGGATGACTTCTTTAAGGATTTCAAAACATCAGAAACTAAATATGACGGTATATCTACTCTTGGAAATGGTCCACCAAAAGCTGCTGATACGGAGCAAGTAGTTTCCACTCAGGCCCCTGTGCCTGCAGAAGTAAACGTTAATGACTCTCCCCGGCAGGATCTTTCTAAAGACTTCATCTTAGCGGGATTCGACATTAGAACTGTTCAAAATACTCTAGATTTGTTAGATTCATTTGAGGTTAGGAAGGGATTGTAGTGTTTTAAGTTGAGATTAGGAAAAATTAAAACCAAATCTCAACCAGCAACTTTTCTTCACAATGCTGGCAGCACAATTTTTAACAAGAGGTCTCTGGGCAGGAAGACTGTGTGCCAACCGACAAGCATGGCAAGGAGGAAGGCTGGAGTTTCAAGAGGAAAGGCTGCATGAACGAGAGTCGGTTGCATTTCCACCAAAAGGAAAAGGTGCCTAACCAAAAATTTATATGAAAACAAGCCTAATGCTAAAATTTATTAAAAACTACCAATAACTACCGTATTGTGCTTTCTTATTTCCTTTATGTATTCTATATACAAAGTGTTAACGACTGCCGGATATTAGGAAACACGCCTGGCATTTCAGAAATCTCACGAGCAGCCTCTGAAATTTTGGCCACGAGATCTTCCCTACATTTATTACATTCTAAAACGTTTTGCTTACGCCTTTTAATCGAATATCACCAAAACAAAATTTCATCATTGTACACTCTCGTACATTACAAGTGCTTGTAACGTAAATTCGAAATAAATATTGCGAGCAATTGTGTCATAATATTTCATCCTTTAAAACAATAAACTGCGTATATCTCAAAAAACCGAAAGTGTTTTCCTGAAAATTTCGTGGAAGAAAAATTGTTCATCTGACCATATTCTGGTGGTGAAATTGTATAAATCTTGTCGTGAAACATCGTGCACAAACTAGCATTATCTACGTACAGTTATCAGCCAGCAGGTAGCAATTATATTAACTAAATTATGTAATAATTAAGCAACGACAGCCTTTTTGAACATAAATATTGTTCACTTTGCTTGACGACGAACTATGGTGACGCAAAACGAACAGTCTTTTAAATGTGTGTTTTAACTACCGACTCTCCAAGTAGTTCGTTCAGTGTCTTTAGAGTTCGGTCAGTTGATATCTGTTATTTATATTGCCGCAAAAAAATGAAATACTTATAAATTCTCACAACTTATCGTGACGAAAATTACGACAGCAATGTGTAATTGTACAATTTGTAATATTTTAGTCTTCTTATCCAAATAAACATGTAGTTTCGATAGAGAATGATCTGTAGAATGGCGGTATTTGGCATGCATCACAGGTGCATGCAAGATCTGGCGGTATCTGGCATGCAGCACAGGTGATCATGATAGAATGGGGGCAGAGGCTAGCTTTTGACACTAGCGCTGTCCGGTTACCCGCCTTCGGAGGTGACATCATAAGGTGCGGCCTACTCGTACTCCTGTGAGTCGAACAGCTAGAAAATTAGCTCTGAATTTGAGTAGATTTCCCTGGATTTTCCACGTGGTTAATATTTTCAACAGCCCATGTCGCCAGGCTGTGTCGAACGCTTTCTTTATATCAAAGAAAGCAGTTAAGACATCTTGCGCAAATTCTGCTATGTTATTAATGGTACATCGATTTCTTCGGAAACCCAATTGTTTTGGGGATATTTTTTGGGTTTGTTCTAGTATCCTCATTAGTCTGGCGTTGACCATTTTTTCCAAGAGTTTACAAAAACAGCTAATAAGTGATATTGGACGGTGATGGATTGTATGGATCTTTCCAGGTTTTAAAATGAGAACGATTATTACTGTTTTCCAAGCTGAAGGGAAAAGTTGTTCTGAATAGATTTTGTTACATGTGTTCAATAATAAAGATTGTAAAAAAGGGTGAACGGACATCAGTGTTGAATATGTTACCTGATCCTCTCCAGGACTACTATCCAGAGTTGTGGACAGAGCACATTGGAGTTCTCGCATTGTAAACTTTGTTTTGTAATGTCTTTCAGGTTCATCATTATTGAATATAATAGGTCTGCTCTCTATGCGAGCTTTATCCCGTAAAAAATCGTTAGAATAGTTGTTTTCAGATGCCGAGGCAAAATGAGCTGCTAATTCCTCTGCTACTTCATTGTGAGGAGTGATTTTACCTTTGCCAGGTATTTCTAAAACTGGTGATGGTTGTAATGAATATTTCCCAATCATTTTCCACAGTTTCCTCCACACTTGATTTATAGGAGTTTGACTGTTAATTGAACAAACGTAGTTTTTCCTTTTCAAAATTTTACGCTATTTTAGTTTCCATTTGAATATCTTTGCTTCAAAGCACGTTCAGCACGTAATCTGGCCCGTCGGGCCTCCTTACATGCGTCGTTGAACCAAGGGACGGGAGGTTTCTTCATGTTGGAAGATTTCAACGGTGCAGAACGTTTTGCAGCGTCTGCAAGAATCCGGGTGATGGAAGTCACTAAATTATCAATGTCAGGGATTTCACCTACTTTCATGTTTGTAGACGTCAGTTCTTTGAATAGTCGCCAGTCAGCTCATCGGATATCGAAGCGGTCTGGAAGTTCTGTCACGACTGTTGGTGTTTTGAGAATGAGAAGAATGGGGTAGTGATCACTATCGTGCAGGTCTGTTGGTGTAGTGCAAATAAAGTCCACCATACAATCTGAAGAGGCTATTGTTAAATCTATTGCCGAGTAAGTATTTGTTTGTACAGGGTAGTGGGTCGGAGAACCATCATATAAAAGTGATAGGTTACGCTCGAGAAGTACTTCTTCTATTATTCTTCCCCTCTGATCTTTCACTTGGGAACCCCAAGACATGCTTTTGATATTCAGGTCACCCATAATAATGAACGGTGGGGTTAATTGATTTATAAGATTATAAAGGTTTTCTTGGAGGACTGGTATATTGGGTAAATATGAGCAAATAGGATAGGTCTTAGGGGTATCTATCTCAATTGTTGCTGCTTGTAGATTAGTTTTTAACTGAACTATATTGAATATTGTTCAATGATGGACCAGAATGGCTACGCCTCTTTCGTGTCCGTCCTGGTGGATTGGTGAGGATTTTATTATTCGATATTGTGATGGTGGTTGAACTTTGCGATTGTGGATAAGAGTTTCCTGCAAGCAAACGCATGCCGGTGCATATTGTTGAGGGATAAAGTTTAATTCACTAAATCTAGTAAAATATGACTAAGTTCCGCAGTAAGAAACAGTTGAGTGGGTTTTTATCGATGAAAATGAGTTTTTAACGGCGAGGTGTAGAAGACACGGAGTCTCTGTTGCTCTTCTTTTTGTCTGATGTAGTTCTAGGTTTGGCATACTGAGATGAGCCACTCCCAATGACCGGTATTTTGCCATAAGGCGACTTACCCGCGGGTGTTTGATTTGTCGTCGGCAATGGACACACTGCCGCAGGACGCAAGTGCTCCACCGAGGTGGACTGGCGCTCCCTTGTCGAGTCGTAGGCAGACGCCTCGCCGTAACAGACGAGCGCCCCGTCCCAGTCGGCGGCAGCTCTACCACAACGGGTGGCCGCCCAGCTCCAGCCGACGAAAGCTCCACTTCAGTAGATATACTTTCTCGTACAGAGGGTGGGTGTTCTATAGCTGTCAATTTAGTAGGCTTATCTCGACGCAATGGTGAAGAGGAAGAGTTACGTTTTCGCTTGATGTCCGCGAGGGATATCTCCATTTCAGTCTCAGAGTCATTGTAGTTGACTGGTATTTTTGAGACCATTGTGACTGCATTTCCATGTGCAGCACTTCTTTCCTCTGAGTTCAAGCTTTTTGTATCAGCAATAGGATACATATTCGTTTCGGGGATGGAATTTGTTTGCATGTCAGACTACGTAATTGGAATTTGTACCGTTGTGGGGCAGTTCTTCAGGTTAGTATCAGTGGGTCTCGCTGGGTGTAGCCTCTAAGCTTGCTGGAGCAGTTGTTCGTGAGTTCGGTTTGGGTGCAGGTTGATGTCCTGTCTGTGTCTTCACAGCTGCCCTTTCGGCATTCGCAGTGTTGCGTATCCTTTCTTCACGACCCTGGTCCCATACTGCTGTCACCGAGGCGAAAGTCCTATGAGGGTTTATACCTTGGGTGTTTCCCAAGGGTTGCGTATTTTCTTGCCTTGAGTAGAGGGTTTTGTACGCAAGATTATGAACTAGTGTCACGTCCATAGCCTCATTGCGTGGTATATTCTCTCGCATCTGGAGGTTAACTATGACATATTCATATTCAAATTTGGGATAAATTTTGTCGTTAGAATAATGCTCGTCGACGCAATGAAAGCATTTAATAGGGTTAGTGCAACCAGCCTTCTTGTGTCCAGTGAGGCCACACCTGCCGCATACCTCCTCCTCTCGCCTACAATACTTAGCCACATAACCATATATCTGGCACTTAAAGCACTGCTGGAGTCAGTGGTCATACTCTTCGACGCGATCAGAGAACCAATTTGAGAGATGTACTGAGTGTGGTTTTTCATTAAGTTGGAAAGTAAGAATGTTAGTATTTGTTGGTGTGAGGTCGCTGTTTCGTTTAATTTGTATTCGTTTGACTTCTATTACTCCTTGTGGGAGAAGGTAATCTTTCAGTTCCTCCTCAGCGTGTTGAGCGAAGGCTTTGCTGCGGCCTACATCTTTGACCATATTGAAGGTTCTATCAGGTTCAACTATGACTTCTCGCCCGCCTAATCTTCGAAGTGCAAGGATCTTTGTAGACTGCGATGGATTGTTGGATTCTATGAATAGTGTGCCCGTGCCTGCCACTCTGATCCGAGATACGTTTCCAATCTGAATCTTGATGTCGGCATCTGTTTTAATAATATTTAGGTACGATGAAATGTTAACTCTGTAAAATTTCAGAGTAAAATATTTCTGAAAATATGATCGTTTCGGCTGGAAAAGTTCATCAAGTGGGATCATTTGAGTTTCTCGGGCGGTCCTCCTTCGATTTCCTCTTGTCATCGTTGTCCATGAGCCAGTTGAAATGTTCGGAGTGTTTACTAACAACTCCGTTCTCCAAGGTTCCTTCAGTAGTTAGTTGAGAGGAGTCCGAGTCATTAATTTTTGAGGTAGCTCCAGTAGAGGAACCCCGTACTTGGTTGTCATGTTTTGTTTGTGCATTGCCTTCACCAGCCTCAGCACGGGTCTGGGAATACGCTCCTCGAGACTTGTCCATGGTACTTGACAATACCATTTATTTGGGAGAAGGAAGAGGGGCCCTTGTAGGGCAAAAGCCCTCAGGGATAAAAGAGGTAAAAACTCTTATTTACAAGTATGTCCTTAGTGCTTGTTCTAAGAATAAATAACGAAAGAAAACCCTAATGTTAGAGGGCGCCGCCTGCGTTGATTCAAGCCAGTAACCTATTTGTGGAATAATAATATAAGAAAAGAGACAATTGCAATCAAAATTGTAAACATATGAAAGTTGACTATACTAACAGTATCACCTCATGAAGGTGCGGGTCGACTAGGTACAAACAAATTAATGAAGGTACCATATATATCAAATCGTTGTCCGTTTTCGTATTCCCTTTAACACAAAGTGTGATCGCTGAAGTTGATACCCGTAAACGTGGTAAAGGGAACACGTAAAATTTCTACTACGATCTTAAAAATAAAACTCCTAGTTTTTTGATGGGGGTATCAAATTTGCACTTAAGGTGCAGTAATTTTTTTGCATTAACTGTTGCTTACAACCGCATACGGTTTCAAGAACTGTTGTCCTAGTAGATCAAGGGCAACCTTGTAATTTAAACTAGTAATGTTCAAATGCTCGACAAGCCTCAGTACATATTCGAATAGGTTTTCAGACAGGCCGATTTTGCCGAATGAGAAGGGAAGATCCTGTGGCCAATAATGTCATTAAATTCCGAAAAGAAAGAAAGTTTGCACATCTGTAAAAAACGTAACTGTCCCAAACTCGCGAATAATTTTTCCTTAAATCACCATGCAATCCGGAATGTCGATCATCACAAATTCTTAGGAATGACTAGATGACCGGCTAAAATGAAAGCAGCATATATTGACTTTGATAGGTTCATATCTTAATAGTTTCAATTTGCTCAAACACCTTTCGCACAAAATATGGGGAGCGGTTCGCTTAACTTAACTCCGATTATATCTTAAGCTTATAAAACCAAGACTGGATTATGGCTTCGAAATATACACTTCCTCACCTCGATCAATTTTAGAACGACTCGTCCCCATCCACAACTCTGCCATACGTATTAAAACAGGAGCATTTCGCTCCTCGCCCTTATCCAGCCTGGATGCCAATTCTGGAATTAAGCCCCTAGAAACATATCGGAGAATCAAGAAATTAAATACATGCTCACGCATTGCAGTCAATCCTTTCCACCCTCTACACAACCTGATGATCTATGAAGACAGTGAGAGTGACGACGATGAGCATGTGGAAATCACACATATGGCAGATGTTTCTTGCATAGAGCTGAACAGCTAAGAAAAGTAAATCATGTATCAATGGTGGCAATTCTTCTGGAAGTACCCTCACCCTGCCCACTGTGGATAATGAAAATAACACAATGCACAGACCTTTATAAAATACCTAAAAACTCAGTGACAGCGCACGAACTAAGAGCATCTTTCCTACAACATCGCGATCAAAATTGGAATTCTATAGGCGTATATACAGACGGTTCAAAAACTGCTACAGGGGTTGGAGTCGCCGACGTGCACACAAATACCCAAAATTCCCAGCGTATTTGTAATAATGCCAGTGCCTAGACTGCAGAATTATATGCCATCTACAGTGCTCTATATTCCTTAGCTCCAAAGCATGAGAACTCAATCACAATTTATTGTGACTCGCGTAGTGCCTTCGAGGCAATCGTCCATACCCTTGCCAAAAAACCCTAAGTTCAAATGATTCAATGTCGTATTATTTTATTAAATAAATCAATAACTTTTTGCTGGGTTCCCAGTCATATCGGTGTAATGCTCAACGAACGAGTTGACAGACTTGCTCGGAAGGCCGCTTGTGCAGCAGAAATAACGCACATCCAGTTATCCCGTTCCGATGTCAAGTGCCTCGTAAAGCGTGTTATGACGCTGAGATGGAAACGCCAATGGGAAGCTGTTGCGATTAATAAATACAGGCTGATAACTTGAGACGTAACTCCTCTACCCAATGCAACTTCTACGAACCGATCACGAGAAATAATATTAACCTGTCTGCGAATAGGACATACGAGATTGACACATGGCCACCTAATGGAAGGAAGACCAATCCCGTATTGTGCTATTGTATCGTTCCACTGTCATTGAATCATATAATTGTGGAGTGCCCCTCCTTCGCTGAAGAGCGACGACGTCATTTCGGAGCCCCGCCATATGTCCTCGGAGAAATCTTAGTATCTGCTGCGGCCTCCGCTCTCAACGGCCCTTTATACAAGTACCAATCAGAAACTGATATATATCCTAAACTTTGATGGAGCTTGAAACAGATAAAATACACTAGTCGAACAAGTCAGAAAATTGCCGAGCGCACAGTGCTTTTCACCTGAACATTCTGTTCAGAGGGATTCCAGCGTGGGTAAGACACTTGGTCAAAAGTGTTGGTGCGTTGCTGGAACCCCGCGGTTGGGTAACAGCAAACACTACTAAGACTCAACACAAATCAATCAATAGTCGAATTTGCTATTCTAAACGAAAACCTATATATACGGAATACCCCTATCTCTATTCAAACACTCTAGTACTGTTTGAGTATTCACTATTGAATCGGTTCTGGGGCGTCTATGGTGGTTAAATATAATAATAATAGTAGTTACAATAATATAAAAATTGAGTTTGTGAAAAGATCCTGGTCGGTCAGCAACATAATGAAAATTCCCTCTGTCTACACAGGCGGCTCACATTGCGACCATTGTGTTAACTGTGTGTTGTGCCGCTGAATGGAGTGGTCTTTTTATTCGTCGATTCCTTGTCATTTCTCTTCCGGTTCATATGTAAACTCATATTTTGATGGCAGAATTTTGGGTCAATATCGGGTTTAATACGCTCACGGAAATTAAGAATTCCGTTCCCAAGAATCTCTAAAGGAACACATTAAAGAACGTTTTACATAAATGGCATTTTGCTCGCCGATGCGTAATTTTCGAATTATTCAACTTTGAAGTCATAGGAACGTCGTATGTAAAAGTGAAGGAATGGACACTTAAATATGCTGTAATACGGTATTGACGTAACGATGGGTGAGGTTAGGGTAGGTAATATTAGGTTAGTTAAATGAACTAGCCTAAAATAACATAAATCAATCTAAAATAGCTTACCTGATCTTACCCAAACCGAGGCTGTTAATTTCTCGCCAAGAAGTGGGCGTGTCCCGCCAGAAAAGTGGGCGTGACCCAACAATGCGGCGACTAAGCAGCCGACCATATAATGTTATTCCTATCTGAACGTAATTATTGTTATATCTCGAAAAAAACGCATCAGCGAGCAGAATGACATTCGTGTAAAACGTTATTAAATGTGTTCCTTTAGTGATTCTTTGGAACGTAATTCTTAATTTCCGTGAGCGCATTAAACCCGATATTGACCCAGTATTTTTAGACTATTAACTACTGGCTCTCTGCCATTATAGGCCTGAGAGTTGTTCGAGTCACAACAAGCAAAACTATCTGAACTTTGATCGAGTTAAGTCGGTTTTCAGTTTACGAACATCTCGTTGGTGTACAAATTAATTAGGTGTTTGCGATTTCTCAAGTGACCTCGGTGGGTTTAAGTGTAGTTAAACATTCTAAACTCAAATTTAATGTTAATTGTTGCGAGTAATTTTGAGAGCAAACTTTAACTGGATTCTGCGTGGATTTTGTTTTGATTTAGTATTTATGAAAATTAAGTTGGTGACTACTGGTCGGTCAGCAGCATTCTGAAAAGCCCCTCCGTGACCTTCGGCGGATCACGTTGCGACCAGTCTTAAAAAAACAGCAAATAAGAAAACCTATAGAATATTAGGGCATAAAACAGAAATTTTTTCAATTTGGCAGTATGTTTCTTCAAGTTATTTAACCACGAATTGGTTTGTAATAAGGGAACATTTTCACCAATGAAGACGTTGAAAATCGCTGTCCCTTCAAATTAATAATCGGAATTCAAAAATGACCAACACGATTAATTTTGCAAACGCCGTACAATCTTTTCTAAATTGTCAAAGGTTGCCCCAGAAAACATTTTTTTCCGAGAATCACGTTGCTCTAAGATTATTAATTTTTACGATGATGAAATTCCAATAAGTAGCAGACTTATGTTTTAATTCGACTAATAATTATCCGAGTTTCAATAGTGCTTCTCAACTGTTGAGAATAATATAATTGCAGCAATTCGACTTATCTTAGCTAACCTATATGAACTAAAGTACATGACTGAGTAACATTCAGTGGGATTTTTTGCTGATTTTCTTCGAACGTGCATTTAAAAAGATTGCCTTTACGCTAGTGTAGTAGTATTAGCATTGTCGCTAGTGACGCTAGTGACGGCCTGAAACGAGCTGTGGCGATTAGCTTACGAGTGTTATTAAGGTTTCATAAAAACAAAGGCGATAATTTCTTAATGCATTTATGTTCAATCTACCAATCATTACTTCGTTAATCGATGCATTTGAACGTTCTTTTAGATTTCGATTGTTTAGAAATCCGTCGACCGTAATAAATGACGTTTACATTTTTTAACACGTTGACTACGTATTGGGAAATATGTGTACCACTAGGTAAATTTTTCGTTGGCGTATCGGCATAAATGAATAACATTTCTATTATTTCACTACCTTTTTCAAAATAGATTTCAGCGTTCGAGGTAAAATATCGTACAATCATATTTTTTACACTTTTTAGGAAGGATAACAAAGCATTTGAGCAGTGCAGTCAGTTTTTCAATTCTGCTACTCACAACCTAACCGAATCAACCGTCGCACCCGCACAAACGTGGTCAACGAAAAACTGCCCATTGTTCGATGCATGCATTAATTAAAGGCTTGAAAATGAAACTGGTTCAAGATGTTGCATTTTGTTATATTTTGTCCTAGGCTCATTTTCATAGAAATTTATTTTTATGGAGTGTTATTTTCTAACTATTACTTTTAAGCTAACCTTATTACCATCCCAAAATATGTGATCCTACATGACTGGTCCTGATAATGTAATTTGCCATGGTTAATATCGCTGATCTTCAGTTTGCTCTTAAATCGTTTGTAGAATATACTGTTAACATCTAGTCCATATAAACTATTTTGTAAAATGAAGCATCCAATATCAAGTTAATTATCTCATTCATCAGTCTAATGCGTAACTAGGTTAAGTGAATTAGGTTAAACGTTATTGTACACCCTAGAATAACGTTGATGGTAGGATGCCCTAGAAGTCGCGGAACTTATTCGGGCCCACAGGTAGCTATATTCAAATTTGACCATTGAACTAGACTTAAGACACAATCTATCTCTGTATCACCTGTGGTAAATAAATAGTTCAAATTGTTTAAAATGCTTTATATGGTAATTTTTCTGCAATTTTCGTTAAAACATGATGCAGCAAAACCAACTCTTTCATAAATATATTACATGCTCAGAATATTAAATGCTGACTGTTTTTTCATTATAAGTTGCATATGAAGTGAAATCAGCACTGCAGCACATTTCTAATTAATTGGTCACAGGAATATTTTGGAACAGCAGCACGAGTGTATTTTTATGAAGGTTTAACCTCCGTTTCCGCTCCGGTGAGAGGTGAAATTCAAGTTCAAAAGTACATGATTATCAGTTAACTAATCAAATATTTTGAATCAGCTGTACTAGAGTATTATTATAAAGGTTTAACCGTTTTCGCTCAAGTGAGCGATAACCGCAGAGAAACTCGGTGAAGTTCAAGTTCAAAACTGCATAAGATTATCAGTTAATTAGACACGCGTAGTACTGAAGTTGAGCAGCACTCGACAGTCGATATACGAAGGCGTTGTGGACACCCTGTCGCAATCTTGGTGTCTCAAGCTGGGAAGTAACCTACGGGCACGATCGCTTCGTCTGTGTACGTCTCGCCGGCTGTGTACAGGAAGCACCCCGTCTCTGTGAGGTAAAACCGCATCTTTATTCCCTAGTGACTTTCGCCAATGGCTCTGGTAAAGTTAAAACCGCATCTTTATTCCCTAGTGACTTTTGCCAATGCCTCCTGTAAGGTAAAACCCGTATCTTTATTCTCTAGTGACTTTCGCCAATGCCTCCTGTAAGGTAAAACCCGTATCTTTATTCTCTAGTGACTTTCGCCAATGCCTCCTGTGAGGTAAAGACCGCATCTTTATTCCTCAGTGACTTTTTGTTGACGCCTCCTTTATCTCCAGAGGTATGGGAGGTAGCTTTTGTACGCTTGTGTTTGTCCAGCTAGAGTTTTATGTCTTCCAGTCATGTATAAATGAAATGCAACCGTTTTATGTACAAGAACGTTTTTTAATCAGTCGGAGAGGTTTTCAAGGTTAATAAAATCCACTTATACCTTGAACGAGATGAAAGCTTGAATATATCTTAGGAATTTGGTTCATTTAGAAAACTTTTTCAAGGTTCATCAGTTTCGCTACACCGGACACCGCCGCCTCATGAGGGCGGTAAAAATCATTGCACTTAAATTTTATTCCTTCACCCAAAATTGCTTGTACTGTTCCGGAAAGTGCGTTAGTCAGTTGTTTTAGTTTACGTGTAACTGGGATCTAGAACCTTTATATTTTTTTAGTGTATGAAGGCTCTTAACTGTTTTCAAATCATACTCATTTCAAGAATTATTAAAACGTTTGCGTGTGTGCGAAATTTGTCCAGTTTTGAAGTATCAAACAGAAGTAAAAAAGTGTATTTCCTAAATTTCATCATTGAAAGTAGAACAGAAATTACCTCTTAGATGCTGAGCTAAGAATCAAATTGATTTTAATATATTCCTCTATGTAACAACTGAAAGGAACATGCGCTTCTTTTCAGTGACTTGAGTTGCCGTTCACAGCTGAGGACATTATCCAAAGGCTCTGGCACTTCAGTTAACTAGATTACGATGTACAAGGTGTCCCCAAAAAATGTACTCATTGTCTGACTGATAATTACTCATGTATTTTCCTCTTTATTTCAGGGGCAGCTGAGTTTTTTTACTTTTAATTTTCGTAAATTTACCATTCTTTTCTTTGAAGTAATTCATTAGGCTAGAATCTATGTCAATAAACACGTCCATCAAAATCAAATAAGCGAATACTGGGTAGTTAAAGAGTGAGTACATTTTTGTGGGGCATGCACAGCGTGAAACGTTTTGGGTATCGGATTTATTCGCCGATCATGTTGCTTCGCATCTTTGCGTCTGCCCCCTTCTGGAATGGGAGTATGTAGGTCATCAAGCGTTCTTCAGCCTTCACAATGACATTGAGTCGAAATTAACGCGTTGGAAATGAAGAACCTCTTGGATGAACAGAACAGACGGACTGCACCTCAAGAAATCCACCCAAGAAATTCATCCGATATTTTCTCCTAAATCAGGTCTCATCGGGAACTGCACCTGTAAAAGTTTCTACTGAAAAATTTAAGCTGGAGAAATACAGGGTGTCCACAAAGTCTCTTTACCATTTCAAAAATAAATTACAAATGCAACTAATAAGGTATTTCGTTCAGATTTGTTTTATTGAATTCTGTGTTTATTAAAGTTTTTAATCCCAATTTGCGTTTGTGTTTCAGGGATCCAGTATATGAAAGAGGTGCCGTTGAACGAACCCTAAAAAAATGACTACCCCTCAAAAGAAGGCGCAATGTGACTCATGGTTTATTGAAACAAAATCGGATAGGCAGACACCGCGAAACTACAAAAATAAGTATGGAAGAGATCCACCATCACGTCCGTCAATTCATGCATAGCACAAGAAATTTATGGAGACAGGGACAGAGTTAGCTATCGCCACAATTGATGAGGCTATGCTACAGCGAATGTGGCAAGAAATCGAGTACCGTCTTAATGTACTTCGTGCAACTAACGGTGCCTTTCTAATAGTCTATTAAATGAGGTAAAAAATTTAATAAACGCTGAATACAATAAAACAAATCTAAGTATAATATCCTATCAATTGAATGTGTAATAAATTTTTGAAATAGTAATGAGACATTATGGACACCCTGTAATTCGATTGATCGCACCTGGGGAATCGGCAAGCAAGCTCATGAAAAATGAAACCAACCGTTGACTGAGAAGCCGCCGCAATCCGGGCTCTTCTTGCACTGCACTGAGCAGCCGAGGCTGTCGTGCAGCGTGGTAATGGTGGTGATGACGCTGGTGAGGTTCGCCTGCGTGAGGTCCTGCCCCCGCAGGTACGTGCTGACGGGGGCGCCGTCCAGAGGCTGGAGCAGCAGCAGCAGCACCACCAGCACGCAGCACGCCACGAAGCATTCCTTGCGTCTCTCACGACGCAGGTTTCGTGAGGCGCGGGTACAGATAGCAAGCAACTGGTTCATGGTTACTGTATTCTGGTGCCTGTAAATGTAGAGGAATTCTTTCACGGCTACGGCACAAGGGAGCACAGGAAGGGTAATTTAGGTTAACTGGGTTCACATTCCTTTTCCAGAGTTGCGCGATTTTTGAAATTGCGAATTTCTAAACTCGGCTGAAGAATAAAAAAAGAATTTTATGTTTTTCTTGCCGTGCGTGGAAGGTAAAATTCACGCTCCATGAAAATTCTACGTGTATTGCAAGACCTGCTATGTGTGTTGCGAGACCTGCCATGTGTGGTGTGAGACCTGCCATGTGTGGTGCGAGACCTGCCATGTGTGTTGCGAGACCTGCCGTGTGTGATGCGAGACC
>JACJUY010010808.1:0-10390 GCA_014220935.1 Platorchestia sp. MABIK
TGAGTGAGTGAATGAATAAGTGAGTGAACGAATGGTTGAGTGAATCAGTGATAGAACGAGTATATGAGTGAATGTGTGAATGAGTGAATGAGTGAGTGTATGAGGGAATGAGTGAATGAGTAAATGAGTGAGTGAGTGAAAGAATGAGTGAATGAATGAGTGGATGAGTGAATGAATAAGTCAATGAGTGAAAGAATGAGCAAATGAGTGAGTGGGTGAGTAAATGAATAAATGAGTGAATAAGTGAAAATGAGTTAGTGAATGAGTGAATGAGTGACTGAGTGAATAAGTGAATGAGAGAGTGAATGAGTGAGCGGATGATTGAATGAAAGAGTGAATGAGTGAATGAATGAGTGAATGAGTGAATGAGTGAATGAGTGAGTGAATGAGTGACTGAATGAGTGAGTGAATGAGTGAGTAAATGAATGAATGAGTGAATGAGTGAATGAGACAATGAGTGAATGAGACAATGAGTGAATGAGACAATGAGTGAATGAGTGAATGAGTGAATTTGTGAATTTGTGAATGAATGAATAATTGAATGAGTGGAGGAATGAGTGAATGAGTGAGTGAATGAGTGAATGAGTGAGTGAATCAGATAATGAGTGTGTGAATGCTTTCGTTAATATGAGTGAGTGAATGAATGATTGAGTAAATGAGTGAATGAGTGAATGAATGCGGGACTGAATGAGTGAATGAGTGAATGAGAAAAGGAAGGAATGAGTGAAAATAGAGAATAAGTGAATTTGTGAGTGAATGAGTGACTGAATGAATGAGTGAATAAGTGAATGAAAGAATTAGTGAGTGAATGAGTAAACTAGTGAGTGAATGAGTGAATGAGTGAGTGAATGAGTGAATGAGTGAGTAAATGAGTGAATGAATGAGTGAATGAATGAGTGAATGAATGAGAGAATGACTGAAAGAGTGAATGAATAAGTGAATGAGTGAATGAACGAGTGAATGAGTGAATGAATGAGTGAATGAGTGATTGGGTGAATGCGTACATGAGTGAACGAGTGCATGAGTGAATGAATGAATTAGTGAATGAGTGAATGAGTGAGTGAATGAGTGATTCAGTGAATGTGTGAATGAGTGAATGAGTGAGAGAATAATTGAGTGAATGAATGAATGAATGAGTGAAGGAATGAGTTACTGAGCGAATGAGTGAATGAGTGATAAGTGAATGATTGAATGAGTGAATGAGTAAATAGGTGAATGAGTGAAAAAGTGAATGAGTGAATAAGTGAACCAGTGAATGAATGAATTTGTGAGTGAATGAATGAATTAGTGAGTGAATAGGTGAATGAGTGAATGGGTGAATGAGTGAATTAATGAATGAGTGAATGAGGGAATGAACGAATGAAAGAACGAGTGAATGAGTGAATGAATGAATGAATGAGTAAATGAGTGAATGAGTGAATGAGTGAGTGTGTGAATGAGAGAATGAGTGAATGAGTGAGTGAGTGAGTGGATGAGTGAATGAGTGAATGAGTGAGTGAGTGAATAATTGATTTAGTAAATGAGTAAATGAGTGAATGAGTGAGTGAGTGATTGAGTGAGTGAATTAGGGAATCAGTAAATAAGTGAATTAGTGAATCAATGGGTGTATGACTGAAAGAATGAGAGAATGAGTGAGTGAATGAGTGAGTGAATGAATGATTGAATGAATGAATATGTGAATAAGAGAAGGTGTGAATGAAAAAGTGAGTGAATGAGTGAAAGAGTAAGTGAGTGAATGAGTGGGTGAGTGAATGGGTGATTGAGCGAATGAGTGAATTATTGAATTAGTGTATGAGTGAATTAGTCAGTGTATGAGTGAATTAGTGAGTGAATGAGCGAATGAGTGAATGAAATAGTGAATGAGGGAATGAATGAGTGAATGAATGAGTGAATGAGAGAATGTATGAATGAGTGAATGAAATTGTGAATGAGTGAATGAATGAGTGAATGAGTGAATGAATGAGTGAATGAGTGAATGAGTGAGTGAAAGAATGAGTGAGTTCAAGAATGAGTGAATGAATAAGTGAATAAGTGAGTGAATGATTGAGTGAGTGAGTGAATGAGTGAATGAATGAATTAGTGAATGAGTGAAACAGGGAATTAGTGAGTGAATGAGTGAGTTAGTGAGTGAATGAGTTAATGAGTGAATGAATGAGTGAATGTGTGAGTGAATGAGTGAGTAAATGAGTGAATGAATGAGTGAATAAATGAGAGAATGAGTGAATGAATGAATGAAAGAATGAGTGAATGAATGAGTGAATGCGTGAATGGGTGAAAACGTAAATGAGTGAACGAGTGAATGAGAGAATGAATGAATTATTGAATGAATGAATGAGTGAGTGACTGAGTGAATGAGTGAGTGAATGAGTGAATATTTGAGAGAGTGAATGAGTGAGTGAATAAATGAGTAATTGAATGAATGAATGAGTGAGTGAATGAATGAATGAATGAGGGAATGTGTGAATGAATGAATATGTGAATGAGTGAATGAGTTAATGAGAGAATGAAGGAATGAATGAATGAATGAATATGGGACGAGTGAATGAGTGAATGAGTAAATGAGTGATTTAGTGAATGAGTAAATGAGTGAGTGAATGAGGAACAAAACTTCGCTCAAACATAACATAAGGTGGAACCCGGTCGATTTCTTCTACAAAATCAACTTCGTGATGTGGTCAAAAAACCGTGTCAGACCTATTCTAACGAACTCATTTTGATCAATGAATGCGAGAAATTAACCCTACTCCACATAAAAATTGATTTAACACACATTTTCGCCGCCAAATTTTGCTCAAAAATTGCAGAAGGTTTTTTGACCCTATCACGAAGTTAATTTTCTGGAAAAGATCGTATGGGTACCCCATTTGAAATTTTTGAGCAGCGTTTTGCGGCAAAAATGTGTGTTTTATCAATTCCTATCACAAATAGAGAATTTCTCGCATTCAATGATCAAAAAATTTCAAAAAACACTTACGATTTTTCTAGAAAATTAACTTCGTTATATTGTAGCAAACCGTGTCACACCTGTTCTAACAAACTCATATTGATCATTGAATGCGTGAAATTCACTTTAATTGTGATTGAAATTGATGAAACACACACGTTTGCCGCAAAACTTCGCTCAAAAATTACATAAAGGGGCACTCCTACTATTTTGTCCAGAAAATCAACTTCGTGATATGGTCAAAAATAGTGTCAGACCTGTTCTTACGAACGCATTTTGATCATTGAATGCGAAAAATTCACTCTATTTGTGGTAGAAATTGATAAAACACACATTTTTGCCGCAAAATTACGCTCAAAATTACACAAGAACGTACCCTTACGATTTTTTAAAGAAATTTAACTTCGTGATATGGTCAAAAACCGTGTTAGACCTGTTCTAATGAACTCATTTTGATCATTGAAAGCGAGAAATTTACTTTTTTTGTGATAGAAATTGATGAAACACACATATGTGCTGCAAAACTTCACTCAAAACTAACATAAGGGGGTACCCTAACGACTTTTTCAAGAAAATTAATCTCGGGGCATGGTCAAGAAACCGTGTCAGACCTGTTCTAGCGAACTCATTTTGATCATTGAATCCGAGAAATTCATCTATTTCGGATAGAAATTGTTAAAACACACTTTTTTGCAGCAAAATTTCGATCAAATATTACGTAGAAGGATACCCTTACGATTCGTTCCAAAAAATTAACTTCGTGATATGGTCAAAAACCGTGTCAGACCTGTTCATAAGACCTCATTTTGATCATTGAATGACAGAAATTCACTCTATTTGTGATAGAAATTGATGAAACACACATTTTTGAGGCAAAATTTCGTTCATAAATTATATATGGGGGTACCCCTACGATTTTTTCCAGAAAATTAACTTCGTGATGGGGTCAAAAAACCGTGTCTGACCTGTTCTAGCAAACTCATTTTGATCATTGAATGCGAGAAATTCACTCTATTTGTGGTAGACAATGATACAACACACATTTTTGCCGCGAAATTTCGCTCAAAAATTACATTAGGGGGTACCCACGTAAGATTTTTTTCAACAAATTACTTCTTGACATGGTCCATAAGCCGTGTCAGACCTATTTTAACGAACTCAGTTTGATCATTAAATGCATTAAATTCACTTTGTTTGTAATAGAAATTGATAAAACACACGTTTCTGCCGCAAAATTTTGCTCAAAAAAAATGTCTCAACGAACTCACTTTGATCATTAAATACATGAAATTCACTTTATTTATAACAGAAAATGATACAACACACGTTTTTGCCGCAAAATTTTGCTCAAAAATTACATATGATGTTTTTTTCTTATGATTTTCAACAGAAAATTACCTTCGTGATATGGTACCCTTCCGATTTTTTCCAGAAAATTAACTTCGTGATGTGGCCAAAAAAACCGTGTGACACCTGTTCAAACGAACTCATTTTGATCACTCAATGCAAGAAATTCACTCTATTTGTGGTAGAAACTCATAAAACACACATTTTTGAAGCAAAATTTCGCTCTAAAATCATGTATGGGGGTACCTTACAATTTTTTACAGAAATTAACTTCGTTATATGGTCAAAAAACAGTGTCAGACCTGTTCTAACGAACTCATTTTGATCAATGAATGACAGAAATTCACTCCACTTGTAATATAAATTGATAAAAAAAACATTTATGCCGCAAAATTTCGCTTCAAAAATTACATAAGGGGGTACCCACGTAAGATTTTTTCCAAAAAATAATTTCGTGATATGGTCCATAAGACGTGTCCGACCTGTTTTAACGAACTCACTTTGATCATTTAATACATGAAATTCACTTGACTTGCAATAGAACTTGATAAAAAAACACATTTTTGCATCAAAATTTCGTTCATATATTATATAAGGGGGTACCCTCACGATTTTTTCCAGAAAATTAACTTCGTGATATGGTCAGAAAACCGTGTCAGACCTGTTCAAACGAACTCATCTTGATCATTGAATGCAAGAAATTCACTCTATTTGTGGTAGAAATTGAAAAAAACACACACTTTTGCTGCAAAATTTCGCTCTAATATTAGGCATGGGGGTACCTTACGATTTTTTCCAGAAAATTAACTTTGTGATATGGTCAAAAAACGGTGTCAGACCTGTTCTAACGAACGCATTTTGATCATTGAATGCGAGAAATCACTCTATTTGTGGTGGAAATTAATATAACGCACATTTTTTGCCGTAAAATTTCGCTCATATATTACATAAGGGTGTACCCGTACGATTTTTTTCAGAAATTTAACTTCGTGATTTGGTCAAAAAACCGTGTTAGACCTGTTCCTACGAACTCATTTTGATCATTGAATGCGAGAAATTCACTCTATTTGTAATAGAAATTGATGAAAACACAATTTTTTTCTTCAAAATGTCGCTCAAAAATGACACAAGGGAGTACCCGAACGATTTTTTCCAGAAAATAAACTTTGTGATATGGTCAAAAAACCGTGTCAGAAGTTTTCAAGCGAACTGTTATATCTCGGTGTGAGCCTTGCATGGCAGGCGCCACCGGATGTCTTCATTGCACTTGGGTTTCGCATGTCTAGGAGCCGGGTAAGTAATAAACCGCCGGAACTGACCGACAGAAGTCCTTTATGGTGCCTTGCCTCTGCCACGCTTTACAACCACCGTAAAGTCCTTGTTCGACTTCCGGGCACGACTAGATTTAAGGAAGGTCTGTCACCGATCTAAGCAGTACATTATTAGGAGCGTTGCTGTGCGTATACTTATCCTTCACCCGAGTTTGCGGCTTAGGGAACTGAAGTGATATTAAAGCTTCTGCTTCAATACCTCAAGTTGTGTCGACAGTACGACACTGCAAATTGGCGACGAAGACTTCGAATCTCCGAAGTGAATTTGAACTTTACAAGTGCTCTAAAACCAAGATGGCGTATTCTACATTTAGCTGTCCTCCATTTGACATTGAAGTGGAAACAGTGTGTGAATTTCTACAACGTTTAAACGTACAGTGTGCAGACGCTCTTCAGAAGGCGTGAAACAATGGCAGTAAGAAAGCTAGTATTTTAGTTAAAGCCTTGCCTGTGAACATCATTACTGATCTACAACGAAGAATTAAACCTACGTTACTCTCTGATGCTACGTATGATGAACTAGAAGAAAAGTTAATACAGCAATTTGAAATCAAGAAATCCATTATCGGCGCATCTGTTACATTTCTAAATAGAAAGCAAGGTGTTAATGAATCCATAGAAAGTTTTGCTATAACGTTAAATAACTTGGCATCTGCGTGCAACTACAATAATTGCTGTCGTGATCGTCTCTTGAAAGATGCTTTCGTGGCAGGTTTTCGTTCATCGCAAATTCTCAGTGCAGTTCTACAGAAGTGTGATACCAAAGCATTCAACGAATGTGTTGAACATGCAAAACTTATCGAACAGTTAAGTTCCGATGCTCAAGATTTTATTCGTGAGGAGTCATCTGCATCGTTTTTCACAACAGGAAAATTGCAGCCGAACTACACATGCATCCGTGGCGGAGCTAAGAAAAAACATCTTGCAAAGAATTGCTATGCATTGAAACTGAAGTGTAATACATGTGGGAAGACAGGCCACATTTCTAAAGTTTGCAAATCTACGACGGCAGAACGGCCTTCTCCGGTGGAGCCTACACGAAGAGAACCTACACGAAGGGGACCTACACGAAGAGAATTTGACGCAGCTCGCACTTACATAGTGCAGCCGGAAAGAAGTGATTATCATTGCAACTTCGGAAAAGAAGATAAGTCAATGAAGAGTTCACGTGAGCCTTCACATCGGAAGAACGAAGTTGTTCTACAAAAGCCTAGGAACGATACGAGTGACGGTAACTCTGTTCATAATTTCTCTGATGTACAAACTAATTACGCGTTATTTCGATCACATTGAATTCCTCATAGTGTCACAAAAATTGCTCCCTCTGTTGCGCTCAACAATCGTAAATTTGTTACCTCCAGAGATAGAGTTTATCATAAATATTTTGTGTCCAGGTCTAAGCCTATGTATGGAACTCATTTTGATGTCGGTGATCATGTTCTTGCTCTGAATTTAAGAAATGGTCCCAAGTGGCTGAAGGGAATTATTGTTGGTAAAGTTGCTGTTAATATCTTTCATGTTCAAATCTTAGCATTAAATGTAACCTGGAAGAGACATTCAAATCAGCTGCTTCATTCTTCTTGTAATTTGGGTTCTTTCAGTAGCAAGGCAGCTGAGCCTTCTTCCTTGCAGCCTGTTAGCAGTTCACCTGTACAAAATGAACCGCGTAGATCAGATAGAATAACTAAACCTGTAATGCGAATGGGTTGTTGAGATATGCCCTCCGTGTTTCATACATTCATCTAAAGGGAAGGAAATTGTTATATCTCGGTGTGAGCCTTGCATGGCAGGCGCCACCATATGTCTTTATTGCACTTGGGTTTCGCATGTCTAGGAGCCAGATAAGTCATAAACCACCGGAATTGACCGACAGAAGTCCTTTATGGTGCCTTGCCTCTGCCACGCTTTACAACCACCGGAAATTCCTTGTTCGACTTCCGGGCACGACTAGATTTAAGGAAGGTCTGTCATCGATCTAAGCAGTACATTATTAGGTGCGTTGCTGTGCGTATACTTATCCTTCACCCGAGTTTGTAGCTTAGGGAACTGAAGTGAAGTTAAAGCTTCTGCTACAATACCTCAAGTTGTGTCGATAGTACGACACTACACGAACTCATTTTGATCATTGAATGACAGAAATTCACTCTATTTGTGATAGAAATTGATGAAACACAAATTTTTGAGGCAAAATTTCGTTCATATATTATATATGGGGGTACCCATACGATTTTTTCCATATAATTGAACTGCGTGTTATTGTCAAAAATCCTTATCAGACCTGTTCTAACGTACTCATTTTGATCATTGAATGCAAGAAATTCACTCTATTTGTGATAGAAATTGATGAAACACACATTTTTTCCCCAAAATGCAGCTCAAAAATAACATAAGGGTACCCATACTATTTTTTCAGAAAATTTACCTCGTGATATGGTCCATAAGCCGTGTCAGACCTATTTTAACGAACTCACTTTGATCATTAAATGCCTGAAATTCACTTTATTTGTAACAGAAAATGATACAACACACGTTTTTGCCGCTAGATTTGGCTCAAAAATTACATACGATGTTTTTTTTATGATTTTCCACAGAAAATTAACTTCGTGATATGGTACCCATACGATTTTTCCAAGAAAATTAACTTCGTGATGTGGCCAAAAAACCGTGTGAGACCTGTTCAAACGAACTCATTTTGATCATTCTATGCAAGAAATTCACTCTATTTGTGGTAGAAACTCACAAAACACACATTTTTGAAGCAAAATTTCGCTCTAAAATTATGTATGGGGGTACCTTACAATTTTTTCCTGAAATTAACTTCGTTATATGGTCAAAAAACAGTGTCAGACCTGATCTAACGAAATCATTTTGATCAATGAATGAGAGAAATTCACTTCATTTGTAATATAAATTGATAAAAAAACATTTATGTCGCAAAATTTCGCTTCAAAAATTACATAAAGGGGTACCCACATAAGATTTTTTCCAAAAAATAACTTCGTGATATGGTCCATCCTGTTTTAACGAACTCACTTTGATCATTAAATGCATGAAATTAACTTTATTTGTGATAGAAATTGATATAACACACTTTTTTGCGGTAAAATTTCGCTCAAAAATTACATAAGGTAATATACAAAAATTACCCATTCGATTTTTATAAAAAATCAACTGCGTGATATGGTCCCAAAACCGTGTCAGACCCGTTCTAGTGAACTCATTTTCATCATTGAATGCGAGAAATTCACTCTATTTGTGGTAGAAATTGATAAAACACATTTTTTCCGCAAAATTTCGCTCTAAAATCACATTAGGGGGTCTCCTTACGTTTTTTTCCAGAAAATTAACTTCGTGATATGGACAAAAAACCGTGTTAGACCTGTTCATACGAACTCATTTTGATCATTGAATGCGAGAAATTCACTCTATTTGTAATGGAAATTGATGAAAACACAAATTTTTTCTCCAAAATGTCGCTCAAAAATTACATAAGAGGATACCCTTACGACTCTTTCCAGAAAATTAACTTCATGATATGGTCAAAATACCGTGTCAGACCCGTTCTAGCGAACTCATCTTGATCATTAAATGCAAGAAATTCACTCTATTTGTGGTAAAAATTGATGAAACACACATTTTTGCCGCAAAACTTCGCTCAAAAATTACATAAGGGGTTCCCCTACGATTTTTTCCAGAAAATTAACTCAGTGAAATGGTCAAAAACCGTGTCAGACCTGTTCTAACGAACTCATTTTGATCATTGAATGCAAGAAATTCACTTCATTTGAGATAGAAATTGATGAAACACGAATTTTTGCCGCAAAATTTCGTTCTTATATTACATAAGGGCGTCCCTTAAGAAATCTTCCAGACAATTAACATCGTGATATGGTCAAAAAACCGTGTTAGACCGGCTCTAACGAACTCATTTTGATCATTAAATGCAAAAAGTTCACTTTATTTTTTATTGAAATTGATAAAACCCACATTTCTGCCTCAAAATTTTGCTCTAAAATTACATATTAGTTTTTTTTCTTACGATTTTTCCCAGAATATTCACTTCGTGACATGGTCAAAAAACCGTGTCAGACATCTTCTAACGAACTCATTTTGATCATTACATGCAAAAAAATCACTCTATTTGTAATACAAATTAATGAAACACATATATGGCCCAAAATTTTGCTCAAAAATTACACGAGGATTTTTTTCTAATGATTTTTCCCAGAAAATAACTTCGTGATATGGTCGAAAAACCGTGTCAGACCTGTTCTAACGGACTCATTTTGATCATTGAATGCGAAAAATTCACTCTATTTGAGATAGAAATTGATAAAACACACATTTTTGTAGCAAAATTTTGCTCAAAAATTACATCCGAGGAGACCTTTACAAACAACAAACAATTTGAACAATTTATTTACCTAAGGTGTTACAGAGGTAGAATGTTTCTTAAATCTAGTACAATGGTCAAATTTGCGTATAGCTACCTGTGGGCCCGAACAAGTTCAGCGACTTAAAGGGCATCCTACCATCACGTTATTCTAAGGTGTACAATAGAGTTTCACCAAAATCCCTTAATCTAGTTTCCCATTTGAATGATCAATGAGATAATTAACTTGATATTTGATGCTTCATTTTACAATATCGGTCACATGGACTATATTTAGAAGTATATTCGATAAACGATTTAAGAATAGACTGAAGATCGGCGATATTAACCATGGCAAATTACATTATTAGGATCAGACATGTAGGAGGCAAGATT
>JACJUY010010809.1:8426-25788 GCA_014220935.1 Platorchestia sp. MABIK
ACCCCCGTGTTGTCCATATCCTGCCGAATACGGTTGTACCTCAGGCACTCGCTTCGGGCTATCCTGTCACGAAAAAGATATCTCAAAGTCTGCCCGAAGCGTGTTGCAGCCTGGGGGAGAACACTACAACTGCCTCAAAGAACATGCTTTAAACCCTAGAAGAATTTACATTTTTTATATAAATACTAGGCAATAATTAAGGAAGTGATGTGTTAGGTTGCGTAACATATTGAGAGTTAATAGAAAGAATTTGGTCTACTATGTTTTTAACTGTTGTGCGTATGTAAATAAATACTAGCATACAAGCAATTAAATCGCATACGTACACTACGCAATGTCTCCCGCTCCAATGCAGAGGAACTCTATGCATTCGCCAGCTTTGCTTTAAAAACGAACCCTGATCGATTGATTATAAGAAAGTTTTAGCCTCCCTTTACCACGACAAAGATGTTCAAAGAGAGGAAGGATGAAGGCATCATTTAGTATGGAGTTAAGGGAACGCAAAATCTATGCACAAGATGCAGAGAAACAGTAAGCTAAGAAAGAAGTTCATGAAACAAAAAAAGTTGAAGAAAAAAGTAGTAGGTGCTGAAAAACAGGACAGCAGTGAACCGAAAAAAGATGGTTCGTAACAAAGAACCTATTCTATTTCAACAAAAAAAGGTCTACCTAACCCTTAGCTCATGACCTCACATATTTTCCCTGGGAGCGCAAATTCCCATAGATATAATAGTTGTATCCCCCTGAGGGGAAAAACAAACCCTTGAGGTCGAGTTTCGGTTAGATAAATTGTATGAATCCTTGAATCTAGAACTCATAAAAGAAATATTCATTACACATGAACTATTCACCGATCTCAGTGCAGTGAATCGGGAAGATTCAGGTGTTCTCTTGCTTCTTGTTCCCAAACTCACATTTTTCTGCGTCATGTGTCAGTAAACGAAGGCATTGAATACAATTACACGAGCCATGCTGACCGCACGCAACCGTCACGGCAACACGACGTCATTTTCATGAGTTCGCTGGGTGCAGGCATGCCACGCTGACACAGAGAGGCAAAAGGCAACAACAAATAATAGCCATCATTCACAGCACAACCAGACAGGCTCCACACAAAACAAAATCTTCATAGAGGGTGCATTCCATAAGTAATGCGACCAACTTTTTCCAGATGCGACTATCTACCACAGCGACCTCTAACTTGCTGGGCTAGGTGGAGGGGGGTGTTAGCTTCATACCGCACCCTTTCTCAATCGGCTCCGAGCTGCCGAGAGTTAGGGCGTGTGTTTTCGTGAACCCATTTTAAGTTTAACGTAACACGGCGCGATGGATCGTTTTTTGGAGCAACGTTACGATATCAAATTTTGCGTTAAACTTGGAAAGTCCGCCAACAAAACGCTTCCATTAATTCAGCAGACCTTTGGGAGTGATAGCTTGTCCAAATCACAAGTTCTTCGATGGCACAAGTCGTTCAAGAAAGGCCGAGAGGATGTCGCCGACGAACCCCGAAGTGGACGCCCATCAACTTCTCAAATCGACGAAAATGTGACGCGCGTGTGAGACTGTTTGAAATCTGACCGACGGTTGAGCCTTCAATTGATATCAGAAACTCTACAGATGACGAAAACAACTCAAAGTGCTCAAAAGGTTGAAAAGGAGGGTTGCGCGCTGTCGAAGAGACATCAAGGATGCGTGGAAACTTCATCACGACAACGCGCCGAGCCTCATGCAGCGCCTTCGTTGTTAACCGTTTCTCGGCCAGGACCCGCACCCCATTGGTTCCCCAGCCTCCCTACAGTCCTGACCTGGCTCCCCAGACTTTTTTGTTTCCCCGCTTAAAAGGAGTCCTGAAAGGGAAACATTGGGACATGGTTGAAAACATCCAGGCTCATGTTACATCCGCTCTAAAGGCCATCTCGGAGAAGGCCTTCCAGGATGCCTTCCAGGCCTGGAAACACCTCCTCCAGAAATGTATCGACGCAGGAAGGTGCTATTTTGAAGGTTTTTAGGTAACTGTACTAATATGCTTAATGAATCATTTTTTATGAATTTGGTCGCATTACTTGTGGAACGTACCCTGTATGAGTCTCAGAGCGCAAGAAGAGTTTGACACGCTCTTAAAATGTTTTGATCTGGCTAGGTTATCGAATGCAACAAAAAAAAATCCATTATTGTGTTGTAGGTATTTTAGATTTGTACCCATAATTTACGTGTATTTATTATCAAACGTAAGGACTCCCAGTCTCCGGCAACCAGCGCTCAGCGGCAGAGCACTGAGTCTCTCCATGCGAGTACAGCTCCTCTGCATCGGAGCACGACTATGCTCTGAAACCTGAGACGCCTTCGCTTCCTGCTATCAGTACGACGCAAAATTAAAAACGCATTTAACGATGTGCAGGAAAACCATCAAAATATTATTACTGTATGCTTAGTTCATTTGGAAACTGTTCGATATCCTGAAATAAATTAGGTCTTGGATTTAGGAGGTAACTTTCAAATTAATGTCGAGTGCACTCGAGCCATTCGGAAGTACATTTTCTGCCAACGAAGATCATATTTTAAGCTAGTTTCAGCCTACCTGCACACAACAAAGGCGTTCTCAAAAAATCATCAAAGGAGGCGCCATTTTGTAAGGAACAAAAGGATAAGATTATACGTTAGTTCAAGCCTTCCTAATCAGAACTGAAGATTAGATTAGATTATTAGTTAGTTTAAGACTCCCTATCCGCAACAAATGCGATCCAAAGAGAGGAAGGAGGAAGGCACCATTTAGTATGGAATTAAGGGAACGCGGAATCTATGCAAAAAGGGCATAGAAACAGTGAGTTGAGAAAGAACCGCAACAGAAAGTTGAGGAAGTTCATGAAACAAGATCAAAGTTGAAGAAGAAAGTAGCAGGTACTGAAAAACAGGACAGCAGTGAACCGAAAAAAAGGTGGTCCGTGATATAACAAAAACGTTTTATCTCAACGAAAAGAAGGCCTACCTAACTCTGAGCTCGGGCCCTTACATTTTGCCCCTGGGAGCGCTAATTCTCATAGATACAATAGCTGTATACCCCTGAGAGGATCAAAACTAAAGTTTTCCTAAGACAGGTAAAAAGATAGCACCAGATTAGATTAGAAATTAGTTTAAGCCTCCTTAACCGCAACAAAGGCTTTCCAAAGAGAGGAAGGAGTAAGATATCATTTAATATGGAATTATAGAAACACAGAATCTATACACAAGGTGCATGGAAATAGTAAGTTGAGAAAGAAATTCATGAAACAAGTTGAAGAAAGTAGAAGGTGCTGAAAAAAAGGACAGCAGAAAACAAAAAACAGAGGGTCAGTAACAAAATTAAAAAACCTATTCTTTTTCAACAAAAGGAAGGCCTACTAAACATTTAGCTCGGGACCCCCGGGGAGTGCTAAATAAGGAAAGCACCATTCGTTATAGAATTGAGGGAACATGAACTTACGCACAAGGCGTGTCCCCACACTTAGCCCACAGAAACAGCATGATCAGGCAATTGTATATGAAACAAGATTGAACTTGAAGAAAGTAATAGGGGATGGAAAAAAACGAGCAGTGAACAGAGAAAAGACGGTCCGTATCACAACTATGATAAGAAATACAAACGACTATGTCCATGAACAAACAAGTCCACTTCTCTTGAAATTCGAGCCGTGTTCTTCCTCCACGCAACTTGCGTCAGTCAAAAAATTACAGTCGTTTTGACTTGTTCGCGGTCAAAGTCGATAATATCTCTGTTTGCACATGATCCATTCCATTGGATGGATAAAAATCACCTTACATAACGCAAAACTCTGCACGCGAAACTCATCAATAAACATACATTGAAAAGACCGCAGGTGCGCCCTGACACTATGAATGAATCTACTGAAAGGGAGCCGTGCAGCGTGAGGGCTGAACAGCCTACCGACCGCAGCTGCGGAGCAGGACATTCAGGTGTGCGGCACACGCTCACTGTACGCTAATATTCAACACCGCTGCAGATACACTAAACAGCGGTGCACATGTACCTGTGAGTGTGCTATGAATGAGGAGCTTTGCATCCAGTCTTACACTACCTAGTTACGCCCGCCATTATTCCTTACTCTGAATAGTTCTTGAATTTATGTGAAAAACATTTTAATAAGCCACGTTTCTCCATAATATTAATGTTAAAAGTTTCGAAGGTGTTTAAAAGGAAACGTGAATAGGATTTTTTTAAAATTGTACCTTAAACTAATCATAAACATAAATAGCATTTATACTTAGTTCATTTATATTCGAGCCAATGCCAATAACCTTTTGCAATGCATTTTTAGTAACTGCTTCTGACCGTTTTCTGTAGTTTACTGCTAGATTCTCATGAACATCGACAAAAATATTTCACAACTACTCCTCGGCAAATTCTTCAATTTTTCGTAATTCTCGTGTACTTTTCATAGATAATTTCTTTAACAAATGCCCATACGATTCAGATTTAAACTTGACCACGGCGAAATATTTCCTTCATTGCCTGTCAACCATTTTTCAACAAATTTAGCAGTATGCTTGTGGTGGTTATCAAGCCGGAAGACCAGATTGAGTCCAAGATCAAGCGTTTCGCCTGACTGTTCCGAACTTTCAGAGAGAACATGGGTTTATTGACCTTGTTTCACGATTCCTTCAATCTTCACACGACTTTCTGTTCCATTAGCCAAGAAGTAACCTCAAAACGTACGACTCCTGCTTTGATGCCACTCCCAGTTTAGAGCATTAACAGTTTTCCTCAACTGGATACTGAACTCTTTTATTTCTTGACTGATGCTTAAGATGAAAAGAGGAATTTCACGGAAGCTAACGTTACGTACGCGGAACAGTTGGCTCCGGTCTAAATTAAACGCTAACATCAGTATTTTTAAATAAAATTCACTTACTAACACCTTGCAATATTATGGTGTTAGCAAGTGAATTTTATTTGAATTAGTTTGCTTAATTAGTTTGCTTCACTATAAGTGATGGGATATATATGGATATAATTACGAGCATGGTTTATTTGCTATTAATTTCATTATTTGTTTGATACATAATTCTTTTCGGGAACTTTGAATTTACCTTCCCTTCTTGGACACCTTCGAAGCTTTTAGCACAAATGTTACGAAAAAGTTGCTTATTGAACTTATTAAGGTTTTATTCAAATATACTTGAGAATACTCCACAGGTACGAATAAATTCATGTGTCACTGCACACGTGCCCGTTTACGGGAACATTTGTTAAACACAAATGCATGCAAATACAGCAGTGACAAATTAAAATTAGCCGGGTGCAAAATTTGGAATGAAGTAATTTCATTCCAGTAATTTAGAATGAAAGTTTTCTGGAGAGCCTGTATAAGAAATCTAAAAAAGGGAACCAACTTTTGTAAAGGCCTGGTCAGATTTGAAGGGTTTAAGAGGCCGCAGTGAACTTCAAACATCAAAAAAACAGAAAAATCGCCATCCTGAGTTATGATCCCATCACAGAATTCTCAAAAAATATTATAAATGATTATCGTTCTCTGAAGGTGAAGCAAATGAAAAACGAACAGCTATAAGCCGCACGCCCCAACACTGAACGATGAGTCATGAAATACGGACATCACGTCGCCCTCGAGCCATAACACAGCAGCTTCTCACGCCCCATTCATGCATAAGTTTCATTATCAACACTTGCGCAAGGAAATTAGAACATTTTTATCAGCTTCGGGAGTAGACGTGAGAAAAAACAGCAGGAGGTGCACATGAAGCTCCTTGAAACGCGAGATACTAATTTGAAGAGAGTGAGAGGAGCATTCACTACGAATATTTCTTCTGCGTACGTGAGCAGGGGAAGGGTAGTTCAATCTCGCCTCGCCTTAGCTCACTACGGAAAAAGCAGTACAAGATTAAATTATAAATTAGTTTACGCCTCCCTTACCACAACAAAAGAATTCTCAAGAAAAGATTGATGGCTAATAAATTAGTTTTAGCCTCCCTGTACTACAACAAAGATGTTCATAGAGAGGAAGGATGAAGTTAAGGAAACGGGGAATCTATGCACAAAGGGCGTTCCTGCAAGGTATCCCGTGCGCATAGAAACAGTAAGATAAGAAGGAAGGTTATGAAACAAGATAAAAGTTGAAGAAGAAAGTCAGAGGTGCTGAAAAACAGGACAGCAGTGAACCGAAAAAAGATGGTCAATAACAAAACAAAAAAAACATTTCAACAACAAGAAGGCTTACCTAACTCTCAGCTCAGGACCTCACATTTTACCCTTGGGAGCGCTAATTCCAAAAGATACAATAGTTGTATCCCCCCGAGGAGATCAAAAAAAGAGAGAAGTTCTGTCCAATTTGGAACTATGGGATCTATGCTCAATGTATGCTCCCCACACCCTGCGCAAAGAAATAGCGAGATTGAACGAAGTTTATGAACAAGATAACATTTGAAGAAGATACTTTGTGCTAAAAACATAAAGCAGAAAACCTGAAAAAATTAGTATGTAACAAAATAAAAACCCACTCTGTTCCGACAAAAAGAAGGCCTACCCAACCTGAAGCTCGAGAATCCTGAGAGGATTAGCCTGTAAGAATAACAGCTTCTTATACACTTACATACCTGAAGAAATATTTTATTGCCCGACGCCCGTTCTTTTCGCCGGCGTAAGCATTTCGGGGCACAAATTTAGATTGGACAAGTTAGTTTAATCCTCTCTAAACGCAACAAAGGTGTCCCAAAGAGAGGAGAAAGGCACTATTTGGTTTGGAGCTTAGGGAACGGGGCATCTATGCACACGATATGCTCCCACACAAGGACCCTAGCTTATAATGAAATAGCATCCTACAGTCACTAGGTAGATGAAGTATTGCTTGATGGTCTACGGAAGCCACGTGACAAAGAGAGCTCTGTCTCAGCGACATTTGTAACCCTTCATGATCGACACGCTCCGTCTTTCCTCGCAGGTTGCAGTAGTAATAACTTTCAATTCTTTTGCTTCAACCGCAGGAGATCTGATGCGAACACTCAGTATTTTGCAGAACAATTCTGTGTCAATTACGAACAAACTGAAACATTGGAACACTGAAACCTGACCAAAAAATTATCTTGAACACAAATGGCTATGCTTGTGATCACAAATGATAGACATCAAGACAGCAATAATTTACAATCAAAGTAAATTAAATAACAGCGGTACACGTAAAAATTACCAGCGTAGCTGGCGTACGAAATTTCCATTATAAAGATGTAAAACTCCTGGCAAGGTCAACTCATTCTCTAGAGATTGGCTAATTCTAACTCTGAATTAACCGATTCTCTAATTTCTAATCACGATCTATTGATTTTAACAACATCATCCACCTATATAGCAAAAAATAAAACGTCAAGCTCAAGTAAAGTTAGACCTCCGTAATTCCAGGTGCGACACGCCTGTACCGCCCAGCCACTTCAAAAAGAAGGCAGCACTGAGGCCAGAGCTACGCAGTGAGGGCAGAGCACGGGTCAGGAAGGCAGCACTGAGGCCAGAGCTACGCAGTGAGGGCAGAGCACGGATCAGGAAGGCAGCACTGAGGCCAGAGCTACGCAGTGAGGGCAGAGCACGGGTCAGGAAGGCAGCACTGAGGCCAGAGCTACGCAGTGAGGGCAGAGCACGGGTCGGTTTGCAACCCCTCGCAAAACACCGAAGCAGCACACGACCTGAGCGCAGCGGAAACACAGAGCTGTGCAGTAACAGCCACAAGTGCAGCAAGGCCACTGAGAAGACTACACCCGCACTCCTCACATATAAGACGAGATGCGATTAAGCTCATCTGATACCCTCATGTAGAAGTTCTTAATAGGCCAGCATATTAAGCGTCCCCTTGCAAGATGTGGCGAGAAGTACGCGCTGCTTCATTTTCGATTTTAGGCTCTGCCTCATATTACCTTTCTTTCTCACAACGTAACCAGTGCTTCTTGCTTTTTCCTTCTTTCTCTCGCTGTACTGTATATCATCAACCGAGCTAAGATCACCACAAGAACAGCTGCGACTAGCCATGAATGCAGTAGCTGACTACATTTTTAGTAGATTTAATCATATTATATTTTAAGGTATATTTTTAAGGTATTCACGGCGTTTGGAAATAGCCTAGTATTAAGTACTTGTAGATAATAATAATAAACATATGAGCAAAATTTGCTCGGTGTTTTATAAACATAAATATGTGAGATACAGTGAAAGTTGCCGCAGAGAAACGACCAAACAAAAGCCCTTTTAACTGAAGTGGCCAGCCCTTATTGGGGCGCTCGATATCCGCAGGGGGAGTAGGAGAGGGGGGAGTGAGACATGCTGCGTTGTCAGGATAGGCACCGTCTCCTCATTCATTGGGGCTTCATACAAGATTATTAATGCTCCATTAGCTAATGTAACACTCCCTACCCATGTACACTGCCATCTCAAATGAGAGCAAAAAAGAGACCGTTTGGTATAGACTGAAATACGGGGAATCTATGCACAAGATTCCCACATAAGACCCTCTGCGCATAGAAACAGTGATTTAGAAAAGAATTTTATGAAACAAGATAAAAGTTTAAGAAGAGAGTAGTAGGTGCTGAAAAACAGGACATCAGTGAACCAAAAAAATGGTCAGTAGCAAAACAAAAAAAACATCCGACATTAATAAGAGGAAGGTCTACTTAACCTCAGATATTCCTCCTGGGAAGGCTAATTCCCATAGATACAATAGTCGTATGTATCTGAGAGAACAGTCAGAAGCTTATGAATGAATAGGAATCAAAGACTAAAGCGGGCCATTCACGTTAAGGAAAACCTTAAGGAATTCCTCAAGGACTGAGAAAACTGAGCGTTAATCGGGGCACTTGAGACCTGTCCAGAAGCCTGATGAGGATCAGGCAATGCTTGATTTTTAGGGAGGGGCTTAACCGCACTGAAGGAAAACTTGAACGTGAATGGTCTGCGGTCTGTTCAGTGCTCAGTGCTATCCGCGAAAAAAGTTAAAAGCTTTTTTTTCCTTTCCTTCATGCAATCTTTCATTAATATTTTAATGATTGCATTGTAGGTCTCTGGTATAATTTTTCCAATACGTTGAGGTGATATTCTCGTCGGAAACATGAACAGTACTCATTAGAAGATTATCCGGTCGCTAAGAACCTCAGAGTTCCCGACAATCTTCATAATCGTATCTTGCCTTTCTACGTAAGTACTAACACAGGAAAGCAATCTATCGTTGGTTGTCTGATCCATTCGTAAATAATTAGACCACTCTTGTGGTTCAAACCTAAGTCAAAGATATGTGCGATTTTGAATCTCTTTGCTTTAGCCAATCCCTTCACCATTTTGACCAAGCCTTAAATTTTTCTTTGATTTTAAAGTTGAATACGCCGCAACAAGCCCTACCGCCATTATTACCAGTGCATTGTCATAAATCGACGTGGCTATTTCGCTTACGAACGCTTCGGTAGTCTAGCCTGCACTGATGAAAGCCCTGAGCGTTAGTGGAGTGCCCCGTTCTGCGCCTGAAAGAATTCCTGAAGGTTTGCCTTACGTGAACGTGAATGGCCCGCTTAAGACAAGACACCGAAGCAGGCATGAGCATTGACATAAAGATGGAAGATATGTACGAAAGATAGATGACCCAAAGGCATATCTATAGCGGAAGTAACCAAGCAGTCCCCCTCGTTGGGGGCACAGTATGGGACAAACAAGCCCAGCCAAACTGATCCTATACTATACGCCTGAGGGGCATCAGAGAAGATGATCACGGCACGGAGCGGAACAGCTATCGCTCGTGACCAAATTCGCAGCAGCTGAGTTTGTGTAGAAGCTGATTGGCGTCCCCATAAAGCGTGACACAAAGACGCCAATGGCACAAGTGATGGCACACGTGCGAGCTGAAAGGTGTGCAAACATATCGAATGCTAATAGCAACAGGCCACACTTCCGTAGCTGGCTGCCACAGTAAACACGTAGTCTAGTTACAGGAATGAGTGTTCTAAACTAAATTGATGCCTGTCAATTCGAACAGCAAAAACAATAACTTTTGACCCCTTAAAATGACAAAGAATAGCTACCATCACAAGAGTAATAACGTCACACTGCAAAATAACAAAATTTCACCTGAAGATTTCAACTTTCATACAGGCATGAAAATGTCTGAATAAAATTCGTACTTCAAAGGGTAAAACTCAAGCTATTCAGCGTTTGTTACAAAGTTAGAATCAATGGTGTCCCTCACCAAAATTACACGCAGCATTTACGCAATACACTGCATTCATTTCTAACTCTGGAAACAAACTTTGATCTTTCAATTTGACGCAGATGAACTGATGCAGCTTACACCTCAATGTTTTCAATTTCCATTCATTCATCATAATCTCAAGAAATATGCATTTAATTAAGTGGGGAAATTCGCACTCCCATCTCCCGGTGAAAAAGATTTCCAGTCACTAATTCATAAACTAATACATAGTTCTGCTCGGCTCGCTGCAGAATGTTGCAAGTAACACTGCTGCTGTCTCCGTGTAGTTGTACGATTTGCAAGACGGGAAACTTCCCAAATACTTAGAATTTCATCTTAGTGACCTGATATCCTGAGTGCATTTCTTCATAAGGCCAAAATAGACATCAACTAGTGTTAATGAAGTTACACTTAAACTTATTCTTTAATCACCAAAAATTTCACATATTTTAAAACGTTTTTCCACCCATGTATTGTATATTTCAAAGTTTTAGATAAACAGTACATGATAAGACAGTTTTGTTCATAGTTCGACACGCCCAACTGGTGGTGGCGTCTACACGACAATTTCATTCAAATAATGACACATCGAGTCTGGTACAGTAAGAACCTCATCAGCCCAAGATTATAAGCGACTGTAGAACACACAATAACAGCTCCCAAAACGAAAAGGACTGAATAAATTTCAATTCCCAAAGCATAAACTCAAAACGAGACGATACAAAAAGCGGCCGTAAAAAACATTTCCCGTTGAACACGCAAGCGTTTAAGACAAAGCAGCAATAATTTGAGAGCGCCGTATATAATTTCCCCACGAAGAAGGGAGAGGCAGAGACCACATGGAAGAGCAGGCGGTGCGACAGGACGTACCAAGTAGGTGTTGCGGTCACGCCTCCATAGCGGCGCTCGGGGGACCTGCGGGACAGGCACGTCTGAGGCACGCACGCGCAGCCCGGACACGCGCATCGCTAATGAGGGTTAGGGAGTGTAATCTCACGGCGGGTAGTGGCCCTTAAGAGCCAGTGCTAAGCTAAGAGGGGATGTCTACACGTCAAACTTCCCTATAAAGAACGAGGTGGTCAAAAACATGGTGAAATACTCAGTCACTTTCAGTGTTCTGGCCCGCAGGACTCTCGGCGACCGTTACGAGGTTCTTAAACACGTTTTCCGCGTATTGGGACACATTTGTACCATTAAGTAAATTGTTCATTAACGTACCGGTATGAATGACTGGCATTTCATCGGTTTTGCGAACTTTTTAGAAATAACTTATCGAACGAGGTGAAATGTTATAGTACAATTTTATTTTCATATTTCTTCGAAGGATAAAAATGTATTCGAGCAGTAAAGTCTATTTTCCAATTCTGATATTTAAAACCTAACCAAACCAACTGTGAACAACCGAGGAAACGCGGTAAACGTGTTAAAACAACTCATCGCTAGCACATGACAAATGTCAGCACTTGCTCTCAAAATTAGATTATAAGATAGATTAATTGAACTGCCTCAACAATAAAAAGGGAATTTTCAGTAGAGAAACGGGGGAAGGCACCATATTCTATGGAATTAACGGAACGTGGAATCTACCCTTAAGATGTGTCCCCCCACCCTGTGAATAGATACAGCAAGATTGAAAGAAGCTTCTGAAACGAGATTAAAGTTGAAGATAAGAGAAATACGTGCTGCGAAAAGGACAGCAGTGTACCGAAAAACGATGGTCTGTAACACAACAATCCATTCCATTTTAACACAAGGCCCTAACCTTCAGCTATGGTTCATTTCCCTGGGAGCGCTAATTCCCATAAATAGAATAGTTGTGTCCCCCTGAGAGAGATAAACTCTAGCCGATCGCTTCATTTTGAAAGTAATATCATGAGGGATCACTGACACACAGGTAATTTCGAGGCATTGGTAGCAGTTTCTTTCACAGCCACGTTATCGGCAATGATTTTGACGTCTGAGATTGGCGATGCGCTGCACGAGAAAAACTTATCAGTTACTCACTCCCCTCCCCAGCTCTCAACGCAGTAGTGTTGTTGCTGTGAGAAACACATTTCAAGTCACCCTTTAAATGAAGTCGAATTTACTCTGATCTGAAGCCTCTGTCTAAGTTGAGTATACCCAAGTATATGATGAGAGGAACCGTGCCATCTAAGGTCACCATTAACGTTTGTATTTCTTTTGAGGTGGACTTTTCCGATGAAAACGCCTCATTTCAACTTTAATTCCTTTTAAAATGACTCACTTTTATAGTTTATTCTCTAGAATGAAATAAATTTTGAAATAGAAAACAACGCCGTCGAAGACATCGTATTTTAATGCAAGTAAACCAATCCCCCAATTGACGGCTACAAATTTATTCTAGCTTTGAGTTCCTAGTACATATTACAACTAAAATGTGATCAATTTGTTGGGGACGAGAATTTTTCGTTATTTAACCAAAACACATGCTGCCTTTATTTCTACAATTCTCACACTATTCCTGAAGCATTTACACCTACAATTCTCACACCATTCCGGAACTTTTCTGAGCTGGCGATTACTCAGAATTGCGTCAAACCCTCTCGTGCCTGCCTTCTCAATTCACTGTTAATTCTAAAAAGTTTACAAAACTGCACAACTCGACATGCAAATGATTTCGTGTTTGATGTAACTACTTCGTTTCTTCGATCTTGTGGTAATGCATGTATACAAAGCCTGCCTGTAGAATTTACCTGGTACTGTGGAGACGTTTTCTGCACCAAGAGTTTAGAAAGGATCAAGCAAAACACACTGAAGACACTAGTATGTGACTCACATATAATAGCAACGAGAACTTCGATCTCTCCTCGCCATAACTGGGTCTCAGTTCACAAGACACAACAGGCTCATCAATTTTTTCATCACGTTTTGATGATAATGATATGAGTATAACAGTATATTGTACTCTGAGAGACCACTACTTAACTCTTTTACGTCCGCATTTTGTACTCACATTACCGTTATCACAACCACCATCATTAAACTGACACCGAAATCATATAGTCTTAAATCACGACTCTATACATTTCTGCTTTCGTGCCAACATTTTGATATAAAAGTTTTCTGATTAGAGAAATAAGATCACAAAAAAAAAAATGATACAGGGAGTTGGGTATTTCAGGAGACCATGTTAGCGAACTGCAGCAATTAAATGCGTTCACGTAAATTTCACATTATGCAATTTGTGGGTAATTTTACAGAAAAATGTCGTAAAATCCCAGTGGGCAAGTAAGCAAAGAACCAACTGAAGTTTTCAAATGATATACGACACGCACTCGGCTCACCACTAAGTAACACACGCACTTCCAAGTAACGCCGTAGCACCACTCGAAGATCATTATTTTACTTGCCGAGATCACAAGAATAGAACGATCTGCTCGCCGATTGTAAATGAAGGACTATCGCAGATAAGCGACAACAAGTCAAGAACATGATAAAAGACATGACTGGTCAACTCATGGTTCGATAAGCGGCAGTTGAAGCTAAGAGCGCATGATAGTTTTACTGTGGCAGTAGAGTTGTGCAGTTGCTGGTGCCGAGTCACTCTTACATCAATGAACCAGCGCCTATTTGCCTTGCCTTGTGAGAGCGATACTTCGGAACTCGGACTAACATATTTATTTCTATAGACGAAGGTTTTTAACACAGTTCAGTGGATGAAAAACAATGTCATCCCATTTCAAATAAGTTTTTCATAAGATGTCTGAACTAATCAAACAAAAGAAGACACGTTAAGACAAATCAGCTACCCCGACAAACACAGACTAATAGGCAAGTGCTGCCCTCATGAGAAAGTGAGATGTAAAGAAACCCACAAAATACACATAACTTCTTAGGCGCATCAAAACGCCCAGCCTATGCTTCTCGAGTTTTCCGTAACTACATTTGCAGAAATAACTTAGTTCCATTTGATGACAATTGATAGAGTGGCAGTAAAAATCAAGACATGCTGGCTTAGCACTGACTCGGCACCGGGTTAGTAAAAAAAACAGCAAAAATACCGAAATGTTAAGTATACTTAATATACATCCGCAAGCAGCAACACAATCCGCAGTACAAAAGACGGTAGTTTAAATGCAATTATTCAATAGATGAGTTTTCAGTAACATTTACCTAAGGCTACTGGCAGACAAATTCAGAAGCCTTCTCGTTACTATACAGTAATTCTACATGAACAAACTTTAAAGACTCAACAGAAGTTTACTAAGCACATAATGACTAAAAATTTGCAAAGCGTGCAGTGAAACGTCTCCTATCGAGCATTATACGAAGAAAAATGAACACTCACACACAATACACAATCGTTGACTACAGCGGCATCGCGCTGACGGCGGGATGCTCAGTCAACTTGTCCCCCAACGCGGCCCGGTCGCATGGCCCGTGTTGCGCGTGGTAGAAGATAAAACTTTTACTGTCTCCTCTAAAGCAATGCCCTACTGCTTCAACTAAGCACTTGTCCTACAGAGATTCACGAATTACAGGCTGCGGGAAATTCAACCATTTTAACAAAAACATACAACCGTAAAATTATGATCAACTTATAGACACTTGGTACACTTTCACACCTACAACAAAAATAAGTGTTTGCTGCAATGATTATTAGATACAGATCACAAAACTCAATGGTTAACAGATCAGCACATCTTTCACTTACATACCACTTCCTCGGTATTCTCTCACTTAAAGAGATCAGGAAAAAAATTGGATTTCTTTTGATTCTCCTTTGATCAGTGGGAACAAGCGTAATGATAGCAGCAATTTGGACTTGTTTTTATACCAGCCAGGGTCTGATAGAGAATTACTTAATCCCTTACTGTTCATCACAAGCCTGAAGGAGAGCTCCTCAAATGCTACTGCCTTGAGGATGCACATAAAAAGTAGTTCAAGTTAGACACTATTTCTAGTACTGTATAAGGCAAAATTTCTTATTTTCAAAATAAATATGCACGTAGCAGTGCATTGTCTATGATGTTAATATGTATTAAGAAAGTCTCCACATTCTCAAGTTTTATATCCATCATAAAATGTGGAGTTCATTTCTTAGCAGATCTCATGGCGATTCCTTAATTATTGCCTTGAATACGTACCATTTCTACGCTAGATTTTTACATATGTACAAAATTTGCTGCAAAAATCTCAAGTGGTGATTTTGAAAATTAAAAAATTGAAGAGTTAGACAGTTCATTTTTCTCCTACCATCAAATTTTCACATATAAAATCAACTTTGATACTTCATTCACAAGCTATCAATTCAAGATAATTACAAGGTCTATGCTCACTTCGAGGAATGTGAAGTAAGTAGACAAACAGATTGATGCCTTGTCTCAGGGATCTGATAGAGAATACGTGACATTTATTCTGAGAAAGGAGGACTAAAGTAAGCCCACCTAATGAAACTTTGTGTTAAATGCCATATACCATAGCATTGTATTCAACCAGGACCATGTTTGCAATACTTTTATCAGTATTTAGACAAGCTCAAACCATAGTTGTTCATATTTACAGCTAAAGTAAAAACAAAAAAGAAGAGATTGTCATTTGAGAATTGGAGACAGAAATAAATGCAAATTGATGCTTTTAACCAGATATAAAGAGATTTATTCACTTTTTATTATGGTATCTCACAACAAATTCCAATATTTTTGCAGCATAATTTTGTTAAAATTTCTTGCCTCTTTAATAAGGTCCAGCTGCCCTGAGACATTCCAAATCCTCTCCTCTTCAAGGATAGGCAGCACTAGGGCCAGTAGGGGATGGTTTGATGTAATTGTGAGATATCACGGTAGCGTGTGATTGTAGCAAAATAAAACAAAATTTCTGAATAACATTAACAAACCAAAGCTTCAAATTTAAACATTTGTAGAAATAACAGCCAGCATGTCACAAAAAATTAATTGTAAAGTTCCTCAGCAATCTTATCTTTGCATGCCTGTAACACTTAAAACATTGCATTATCTTAAATTTATGACTAAGTTTATGTCCTATTTATTAGCCTATAATGATAACTTTTTACTATCTATTTAGTTCACACAATTTTAATTCAAAAATATTTATCTTCAAAGTTGTTGCACAGTAAAATTCTAATAATACTATAGTAAAATTATTCCTGTTAAATCAAGACCCATTGTAGCAAAGTAAAGTTATTAAGATTTCTTTTTATGAATCACAGTGGCCCAGCCCTACTGCAGAGAATGAGGAATTTCAGTTTTGTAAGTTATAACTATTTCCAGTATTAAAATTAGTCTCCCTGATGATTTGATAACAGTCAATTTAGAGTTGTGCATTCTTATTTTTCTAAAACTTATTTTAAAATTACACTTAATCAAAAATGAGTAAATTCTTTAAAAAAATCAGTATAAAATAAGTAATCAATTTAAAATTTGATATAGTTTCAATAATTTTAGCATATTTTACCAACTTAAAATATTGCTTTGAAGAATGTAAGCTGTAGCATTAATTAAAAATAACTTATAAGAATACAAATATTTTGATGTAGTCAAAGTAAAGAAGCAGCTGGCAATTAGAAAAAACAACGCTCATTGAACATGATAGTGTTGAATATTTACATGCTTCACATACCATGAATAGGATATTTATTAATCATCAATAGTAATTTTGTTTTATGAAATAAAGTCTTAGAGTAGATGGCCTAGTTTTTCAATTATTCTAAAAGCTCAATATTCTGTTTTTAATTTGAAGTTATATATTCTAGCCTATAAAAAATTGTAGATGACAATGGTCACCAGTAGAAAGAAATCTGTGTAATGTATTTAGAGTTATTCATGATAAATAGGCTGGTCTCCCCTATTAAATAAAAGTACATAAATTCAGATACCACATACTGGCTTTAATAACAATCCATGATTATAGGAATTTCCTTCACGAATATCTTTTTAACCTTTTTATTACATTTATTATGGAATGGGACAAATGTGTACAACTAATAAAATTGTTCAAACAGGCACCAACATAAATGAATAACATTTCAAACCATTTACCTGACTCTTTTAAAATAAATTTTACCATACAAGGAAAATATGGTCAATATTGATTTTAGGCCTTTCACGGAAATTAATAATTCCATTCCAAACAATCACTTAAGGAACCCATTTAAAAAC
>JACJUY010010810.1:0-24777 GCA_014220935.1 Platorchestia sp. MABIK
TCCGTATTCATCACAGCTCCAAGCCCTCTAATGAAGATCTCTATCCAGCTACTAAAGTATTGTATAGTGTCCGTAAAAAACAGCATATTCAAATTATTGAAGCCTTACATATCCATAAACTCAAACCTTCCCTCAATGAAAATATGAACGATTTTTTTGCTCTGAAATTGTTTAAAAGAATCGCGCCGTAAATTGTTGTAACAATCGTTGCAGTCCACCATTTCGCTTTATTCTTCGGCTAAGTGAACATGTGTTGAGAATAGTTAGTCTTGGTATTTTACATCCATGTGTTTTTGTATTAACTTTATTAATGGTCTGTGTTTTTTCCCTGTATGATTGTGTCATTTCTATAGAGTGACCAGTTTTCTTTTCGTCTTTTCAGCCTGATGATGATGCCAGTGGCATTGAAACGTTGCATTTTACCTATTGACTATAGTGTGATTTAGTGTGATGTAGATTAGATTTAGATTAGATTTAGATTATAGTGTGATACTATAGTGTGATTTAGTAAAATGATAAGCAATTTGCTGAGAATTTTAACACGTAATGAACTTCAAATATATCGTGATGCTGAGAAATTATTAAAGAAACATTACTGGTAATATTAAACCTGTCTTAATTGACAATATTATGCCTAGCATTAATAGTACTAGTAGTATTGCGGCTATCATTGTTAGTAATACTACAAGTCATTACTAGTATAATTATTACTATTATTACTTTCATTACTATTACTAGTGATATAATCGACAGTACTTTTATCAGTAGTACTACCAATACAACTATCATCATTACTATTACTAGTAATATAACTATTCTCACTAGTATTAATAATGTAACAATCATTACTATTATTCACATTTTACATACATATGCCAGGCTTATCCTCCTTACAGGAAGGTAGCCGACAGCAAGCCAGAATCATTCATCCTTAGTCACTAGGAGGCGAGAGAGGCAGCACAGGCCGCACCAGAAATGCCCGGATCAATAGCAGCCCAGCACAACCCTTTTCCACAGTCAAGCCCGACAGCCATAGCTGGTTTACCCCGACTGCTTCATTTGTGTACAGCCTCCCCCAGCACATGACAGGACACACCATATACCCCATCATGTGCGGGCAGGCTTCCAGTGACCGCGTCAAATAATTGGCGAAAGGAAAGGAGTATCCTTAAACACTGCTTCCACTCACTTCTGCCCGCAGCCATCCTTCTCGCCACGTCCACAGTCAGACCCTTCTCATACAATGCATGTTTCACCCCATCCATCCAACTCATCCGTGGCCTCCCTCTCACTCTAATACTACTCACCTGCGATGTATAAATCTTTTTTTACCAGCCGCTCAATATTTATTCTTTCAACATGCCCAAACCGTGCACTCTTTCATCCACCCGCCTGCTCATCTTTTTGGCAACACCCATCTGCTCCCTAACCAACTCATTCCTAATCCAATCTCTTCTTGTTACTACATACATGCTCCTCAAACACTTGATCTCAAACACATCCAGCTTCCTCCTCTCAGCTTCTCTCAAACCCCAAGACTCTGTTTCACACAGCAAAACTGGCCCGATTAAGCTTTCAAACAGTCCCCTTTTAGCACCCATACTCCTGCATTCAAAAACTTTCCTCATTGTACCCAATGTCTTGCAGCCTTCACTCACTCGATGTCTCACTTCTACTTCCACATTATCGTTCACAGCCACGTCCAACCTGAGGTACCTAAAATGCTCTACCTCCTCTGACACTTCACCAATCATCCTCACATCCAATGTTCCAAATACTCCATCTCTTGAACATCTCATCACCTTGCTTTTATTTACATTCACTCTCAACTTAAGCCTTTCGTACATTAAAACTCTGCAACTAGTCTCAGCAGTTTTTCCTCTAAATCAGCCACAGGCGCTGTCTCATCTGCAAACAACAGCTGACACGCTTCCTAATTCGTACCACCAACAGCACACCTTTTCCCAACACTCTCGCATTCACTTCCCTCACTACACCCATCCATTAACAAATTGAACAACCACGGCGACATCACACATCCCTGTCTCACGCCTGTCACTACTGAGAACTAATCACTCGCCTCATTCTCTACTCTCACACATGCTTTGCTATCAATGTAGAAACTCTTGATAGCGTTCAACAGTCTCCCACCCACTGCATATAAGCCTACAACCTGCCATAATGCCTCACGGTCCACCCTGTCATCGCCTTCTCCAGATCCATAAATGCTCCATACACGTCTTTTCCATTTGCCAAGAATTTCTCATCCACCTGTCTCACAGTAAACATTTGATCCACACAACTTCTACCACTTCTGAAACCACATTGTTTCTCAGCAAGCACACCATCCGTCAACACTCTCACTCTTCCAATTAAAACTCTTACCTCTGGAATTACTACACTCATTTATGTCACCCTTCCCCTTATACAACGGACCTACACACGCGCTACTCCAATCTACAGGCACTTCACTAGCATCAAAACGCCCTTTAAACAGACGTACCAACCATTCTACAACCGCGTTTCCTTCTTTCTATAGACATACAACCATGCAGCCATCCATACCTGGAGTATTCCCATTTTTCATCATATTCAACGCACCTTTCACTTCTTCACTTCTTATTCGACTACTATTCACTTCTCCAAACACAGCATTCCAACATCACTTCCAACAGCTACCACTCTCGCAACTCTATCATCCTTCACGTTCAAAAGTTCCTCAAAATACTCCGCCCATCTCTTCCTCACATCACATCCCCCACTAGCAGCCTACCATTAGCATCCTCCACTCTTGCCTCCCTCTCGACCAGTCCTTTCTTAGTTCTCTTTACTTCCTTCTAAAAAACCTTCCTTCTCTCAACAAAGTCCCCTCCTAACTTCCTCCCCCACTCCTCATCCGCAGCCTCCTTTGTTTTCCTTACCATTCTACTTACTTCTTTCTTCCTTTCTATACTCTTCTAAATCATGCTGGCTGCCTCTTTGCAGCCATCTTTTGAACGCCCCCCGCTTTCTTCTTACAGCCGCTCCTACATTTCCGTTACACCATTCACTTCCTTTTCTAATCCCCCCTCCAACCTTCCTTACCCCCCACACTTTATGACTTCATCTTTGAATTTATTCCATTCCCCTTCCACTCCGTCAACCTCTCTTACCTTCACGCTCCCATATTCTACTTTCATCTTCTCCTGATACTCACATTCATGCTCAGATTCATGCAACTTGTTTACATTTAACATCTACCTTCCACTCCTCCTTCTGACACCTCCCCACACTCCACTCACTCAACTTTCCTTCTACCAAGTAATGATCAGATCACATTTTAATTACTAGAATCATTGTTACAACTATGACCAGTAGTTATAGCAGTAGCAATTTTGTAAGTAACTAAAAGATGAATATTAGATACTTGTAAGACCAATTGTCCAGTGATAACAGCTGGTTCTGATTTAGTTCACACCTTCTTTAACTGCAACAAGGGCAAGGAGGAAAGAAACGCTAAGAGAGCAAGGAGGAAAGAAACATTTAACGTGGAATTAAGAGAATAGGGAATCTATACACAACGTGTGGGTTCTGCACACCCTACGCACAGAAACAGCAAGTTGGGAAGGAAGTTTACAAAACAAGATAGAAGTTGAAGAAGAAAGTACTAGGCGCTGAAAAACAGGACAGTAGTCAACAGAAAAAAAAAGGTCCTAATATAAATATTAACTCAACAAAAAAAAGGCCTATCTAACCTTCAAGTGAGGATGTCATGCAAGTCTAGAGTTCCTAAATATCTAATTAGATAAGTTCTTTGGGCACATAGTCGATGTATATAGAAAAAGAGCCGAGATATGAAATTACTTGATAAGATCACACATACACCATACACAAACCACAAGCAATGACAAACAACACCATATACAAACAACAAGCAACAACACAAACAACACCTCTCAAATAAACACCAAATCACCACACCTCTCTGTTGAGCAGCACGTTGAGTATGCTGGTGAGGTAGGTGTAGCTGCAGATGTGCGAGTTCTTCTTGAAGTGGTTGACGCAGAGCTTCCTGGGGTGGTCCTCACTCACCACCGCCACCAGCGAGCTCGAGTACAGCCTCTGCACGATGAGGCAGTTCGACACCGCAGACTGGCCCTTTGAACCTGCCAACAAGAAAAGCCGTGAATTTTTGGCCTCCCTTGTTCAGGGTGGTGCATAAGTAACACATCCATTTGAAAAATTAATAATAAATAAACTATGAAAGGTATAACGATAGGTTTAATTGCAAACGATAGAGGAACTCTTAAAGTTTATTTACATATCGTATCCTGTCTACAGATACCCAGTGTATATTGCGGCAATAAATCTTTACAATTTACCTTCAAAATGGTGCGTTACTTGTGCGCCATCCTGTAGATAGAAGTTAGTTGGAATGTAGAGTACTATAGAAGTGTAGTGTACATAGCTCATTATTTTTTAGTAGAAGTTAGTTGTAGTGTAGAGCATTATACTAGTGTAGTATACATGCTAGTTATTTTCTAATTTATCTTTGTTCTAGAATACTATGGAAGTGTAGTATATATGCTACTAATTTTCTATTGAATCTTTTTTCTCTCTCATAGAAGTTAGTTATAGTGTAGAATATTATGCTAGGTAGTATATATGCTACTAATTTTCTATTGAATCTTTGTTCTCTCTCATAGAAGTTAGTTATAGTGTAGAATATTATGCTAGGTAGCATATATGCTAGTAATTTTCTATTGAATCTTTGTTCTCTCTCATAGAAGTTAGTTATAGTGTAGAATATTATGCTAGGTAGCATATTTGCTAGTAATTTTCTAGTGTATCATCATTCTCTAGTATAGTGTATCAATTTAGTATACCAATAGTTCTGTAATATTTATATACATGATCATCCCATAAGTCTTGTCGAATTTTGAATGAATAAACAAATGTCCAAATGATTCAATTAATTTAGGATTCAATCATCAATGTACTTTCCCTGATTATCAATGACTTCCTTCCATCCATCAACAAGCTAATTAATAAGATAAATGTGAAATTCTTTTGGTTTCTGATTTATGACTTCCTTCCCTCTATCAACAAGCTTATTAATACGATAAATGTGAAATTCATTTGGTTTTTGATTTTTGAAGAACTTACAAATATCAATTTAAACCAATTTCTGCATTGCAAACACCGTTTCTTTCAAATGATTTTGTAAGCCACGAAACAAATGATCGTCTGAAGGAGCTGCTGAGTTCCCTTTCTTGAACTCAAAAAACATTAAGTGCCTCAAGTGATCCTTGGGTACTTCCATGTTTTCACGGTTTTAATCAAGCAAATTTTCATTTCTTTTTGTTCTGTAAAATAAAATTTTATCGGTTTAAATGCATCTAAACATTATAATAATGTTTAGCTCCCTCATACATTATAAAATACTCTTTAAATTTCGTTCAATTTAAAAAAAAGTAAAATTCCGACAGAACTTGTGAGATGACCTCATTCGTTCAGAGAAAAATTTGTTCGATTTTAACAGAAGGCATACCTAACCTACACCTCGGGACCTCACATTATCCCCTTGACCGTCAGCTATGGACTTCACACCTTTCCTTGGAAATTATAGTTTTCATGGATACAATAGTTGTATTCCCCTGAGAGGAATTGGGACCTCACATTTTCCCCCAAGCCTTCAGCTCAGACCTTCATATCATCCCAGAGTGCATTAATTTGTATAGATACAATGGTTGTGTTTTCTTAATAATTAGCACCTCACAATTTCCCTCTAAACCTTGGGCCCACTTATAATGAATGCAAATTCTCCCAGACACAATTATTGTATTCTCTTCAGAAGAACAATCTCGACTTTGACAGCAGCAGGTAAAACTAAAGTTTAATTTTTAACTTGCCTTTGAAGTCAACTGTCATAAATAGTGTTGCAAATAGCCAACCCTAACTAAATTGTGCCTTTATTTACTTTCCCTTAAACGTTCATGAAAATTGAGTTTGTGACTTTGGTCGGTCAGCATAAATGTGAAAATCCCCTCCGTGTGAGCTGGTGGCTCACATCGCAGTCAAAGTGTTAGGCAAAGAGCCTGGTGATGCACTGCTTGTAGTATTGCACTCAGATTCTGAAATTATCATAAACGAAACCCAATAAACGTGTACATTTCTTCAAAAAATAAGAATGATGCAAGAGATTTCCTAATGTCCTTCAGAAAGGACGGTGGTTGATATAGGGTCAAACTTTAGTTTTACCTGCCGCAGGTAAGTGTGAAGTAAGGAGCCAGACACATAGCTCGGACCAACGCAAGCAGACGCTCAATACCATCACAGCATTCAATACTCACAGATTAGATTAATAGTTAGTTTAAGCCTCCCTATCCGCACCACATGCGATCCAAAGAGAGGAAGAAGTATCCATTTAGTATGAAGTTAAGGGAACGCAGAATCTACGCAGAAAGGGCATAGAAACAGTAAGTTGAGAAAAAAGATTATGAAACAAGATAAAAGTTGAAGAAAAAAGTAGTAGGTGCTGAAAAACAGGACAGCAGTAAACCAAAAAAAGGTGGTCCTTAACATAACAAAAACCTTTTATTTCAACAAAAAGAAGGCCTACCTAACTCTCAGCTTGGGCCCTCACACATTCTCCCCCTGGGAGCGCTAATTCCCATAGATGCAATAGTTGTATCCCCCTGAGAGGTTCAATACTCACATTCAGAATATAAGAACGATGTGAGGAATTTCATAATGTCCTTACGTTGGTTGATAAAGTCTTGAGTAAAGAACCTGATACATAGCTCATAGCAATGCATTCAGACGCCCAACACAATCCCAACAGCACCCAAGACTCACGGTAACATCCAGAAAATAAGAACAACGTGAGGGATTTCCTCATGTCTTTCAGAAAGGGTGGTACTTGATATAGGGTCAAACTTCAGTTCTAACTGCCGCAGTCAAAGTGTGAAGTAAAGAGCCTGGCACAACGCTAGTACCAAAGCATTCAGATGCCCAACACGATCACACTAGCAGCACCCATGACTCACGGTTGTGGCACTGGAGGTGGAGCTCGTCGCTCTTGGCCAGGTCGTAGATCTGGTAGCCATTGACGGTGCCCACACACAGTGACCTGGTCATAAAGTAACATGTCAGACTCCAGGGCAAAATGTTAGATGAAACCAAAAAGTTTGGATTGTGGTTACAGAGTGACACTTCACTTATAATTGTGACTGATACAGGAATCTTAGAATTATGGTTACACGATAACACATTACTCTGACTTGCGGTCAGAATGGCCTATCATTCAGTACAGTTTGGATTATGGTCATGCAGAAACACATCACTGATTAGAGGTCAAAATGCTAAATGATACAGAGCAGTTTGGAATTTAGATATGCAGTAATACATTACTCAGACTCAAGAGTAGATGAGTAAATGATCCAAAAATGTTTGGAAAATGATTCCACAGGTACATGTCACTAACACTTGAGGTCAGAATGTTAAATGATTCTGGAATGTTTGGATTATGATTACAGAGTTACATGTCACTCAGACTTGTGGGCAGAATGGTAAAATAAAAGATACAGAAATGTGTATATTCCGTTCATGCAGCAACATATTGCTTAGACTTGTGGACAAGATGCCAAATGATACAAGAATGTTTGCATTATTGTTACACAACAATATATCATTCAGAATTATGGTCCCAATGGTAAAACGTGCTGGAACGTTTGGAAAATTTTTACACAGTTACACGTCACTCAGACCGGTGGTCAGAATGGCAAATGATACAGAACAGTTTAAATTCTGGTTAGGCAAGAATTCTTAAAATTCTTCAGAATTCTTAGGCTTGTGGGCTTAATGATTTGAAGCTGTTTGCATTCTTTCAAGCAGCAACATGTTGCTAAACTTGTAAATGACAGAATTGTCTGCAAGGGACACAAATTTGCAGATGAAATATATCAAGAGCAAAGTACCATAATGGAAATATTTCCATATATTCAAGAGAAGATGCACAAAAAATTATTCTATGCATCACTAATACTGCAGAAGTTCCTTAAATTTTTGAGATGTGCTTTGAGACAAAAGTAAAGAGCAAATCAACAAAATATTAAATGAGATGAAATCAAGCAGTCATCACATTTAGATAGGCACAAAAATGCCAAAGTTCAATGCATATCTAGTTAAAATATTATTCAATACATTAAGAAGGAAACATATTTTATACGCTACAGCCAAATTGATGGAAAATATTTTAAAGAATCTACCCCAAAATTCCCCTTGCTCCTAGAAAAAAACACCCAATTAATCACAAAAAATATAAAAACACATAAGTGCCTTCAATACCCTAAAAATCAAGTTAAAATACCCATAAAAACCCAAAAAAATCCTCCAGAAATAAAATATTCAGCAAAACACCTCAGAAAATAAAAATCACTCAATAAAGACCCCTAAAAAATCAAGAATCATTCAATAAATGACCTCAAAAAATAAAAAAGATCACTCAATAAACTTACTAAAAAACCTAAGAATATTCAATAAATGCCCTCACAATATTTAAAAGAAAGTAATAAGCCCATAAAAAACTCGAGTAATTGATAAATCCATAAAAAAATTCAATAAACTTCCTCAAACAAAATACTACATAAAATCCCTTCAAGAAACAATATCTTTCAAAACAGAAAATTAAATTTAAAAAATTCTCCATCCTTATTTTTCATTGTATTAAATGTTAGCTTAAGCCTCCCTAATCATAACAATGGGCGTTCCTATGAGAGGAAAAGGGAAGGCACCATTTAGCATGGAAGTAAGGAAAAATGCAAAATTTATGCAGAAGGAGCATAGAAACAGTGCGTTGATAAAAATTCACGAAACAAGATGAAAGTTGAAGAAGAAAGTAATAGGTACCAAAAAATAGGAACAGTCTAGCAAAGAAAGACGGTCCTTAGGAAAACAAGCAACCTTATTTTCTTTCAACAAATGGACTACCTAACCTTTAGCTCACTCACTATACCTAAAATGTTACTATACTATATTCCACTATTTTTTAATTTTTGTCTTAATTATTGTTTTGATTTTACACATAAGAAACCAAAAGTCATTTAGGAAATGAAACAAAAAACATACCAAAGATGAATGATGGAGGCACCATTTAGTTTGGGATTAGGGGAACATGATGGAATCTATGCATCAAGTTGGCGCTAAACTAGTGTCCAATTTTTAGAACGGATTTCTAAAATTAGATTTGTAAATTATTTACATTCTGTTTAAACATATTTCTGTGACTAAACTAAGCTATTTTCTTCCAGATTATGTTACCTTCATACTCTTCATAAATATTGGCATCCCTGTTTGTCCCATCCAATGATCACATAAGAACACTTGTGAAAAGTAATGATCGATTAAGTAAATGATCACTGTACAAGTTTCATGAACACGTCAATGCAAGTACGTCAGCAAGATCTATTCAGAACTCTTATGGAAATTATGTAGTGAATGAAAGAAGAGATGGTTTTCTAGTTTTCAGAGCCCTGATTTCTCTTTAAAAGGTAAGTCAATGAAAGATCCAAGAACACTTGAAACCGGATCAGTTAAATGTTCTTGTGCCCAAAGCTTGACTGGGAAACACTAACTCATCCTCCACATTCACCTCACTTTGCTGCTTCTGATTTCCTTTTGGCCAGAGGACTACAAAACCACTTTAGTGCACTTAGGTTAACACCAAGAGAAGAGATTGAAAAGTTTTGAATTTGAATTCTAAACGCTATGGAATTTTACAAGCGAGGCATTTATTATGAGCTTGTTGAAAGATGGAATGAGGTCATTGGAAAGCACTGAGGAGTGTGTTAATGAAAAATATTTTGATAATCATAGGCTTAGTTATTTTTAGCAATAAATGGGACATTCTTTCCCACTAACCTGATTTGAGTTGAGTCCCACACCCAGATACACAAGAGGATACGCAATCATTTTGAAGATTAGATAAGTTTAGATGCTAGTTTAAGCATCCCTTACTGCAACTAAGACATTCCAAAGAGAGGAAGAAGGAAAGCACCATTTAGTATGAGGATAAGGGAACACAGAATCTATGCACAAGGTACATAGAAACAGTAAATTGAGCAAGAAGTTCATGAAACAAGATAAAAGTTTAAGAAGAAAGTAATAGGCACCAAATAACAGGAGAGCAGTGAACTAAAACAAGATGGTCTGTAACAAAACAAAAAACCTCTTCTATTTCAACATAAGGAAGCCACCTAACCTCTAGCTTGGAACCTCACATATTCCCCTTGGGAGCACTAATTCTAGTAGATAACAGTTGTATTTCCCTGAGGAAGAGCAAGTTAGAAAGGAAGAGGAAAAAGACAAAGAAAATATGGCAATGAAAGCTTCAAAACAGAGAGCAAAGTGGGTATATAAGATAGGAGCCCCAAAGGTCTATCTACAGCTGAAGTAATCCAACCGTTTCCCCCCTCAGGAATGCCAGTCCCCAAGGCATTAATTGACAAACCTAACTAACCTAAACCTATAGCCTATCTTATGAACAAATAGCATACCTTTACGTGTCCTCACAAACCAAATATTTAAACACAAAACCCAAACAAACAAATTGCCAACAAATGTCTTATTAAACCAAATAATTAGCTACAAAACAAACAAATAAGATGCCATCCTAACAAACATAAAACTAACCCCTTAAACTGAAAGAATTAAATACCTCAAACATCCATATGATCAGACAAATAAAAATAAGTTAACACTTTAACCGCTAAGTGAGCCACCAATGACATGGAAGGAGTTTTCACAGTTCTGCTCACTGACCAGTAGTCACAAATTCAATTTTCTTAAAAACTCAAAGCTAAATGTTGGCAGGGTCCAATTAAGATTTGCTATTTTCAAAATTGCTTATTACAGTTGATTTTGAAATAGTTAAAAATTAAATTTCACTTTAACCAGTGTGGTCACAGTGTTTAGATATCCCATACATGCATGTAAATAAAACAATGAGAAATCTGTTAAAATTGAACTAGGACGCAGGACTCACGTGAAGTCCTGGTTGAAGCTAGCACAGCGCACATCGTCAAGCTGCTCCTCCTCCTCCTGAGTGTTGTTCATGCCGCCCAGCTCCGCCTCGGACCCGACAGTCGCAGACCTGTCGCTCATGCTGGCTTGCAGTGATCTCAACACTTGCTTCCACACAAACGGCTAACTTGTATCAAGTGGTTGTATTTGTGTGAAGTAATAGTTGGACTTGCAGCAGTTTGAATATAGTAATTATTTGTGTTGAATAATAGTAGGGTTTGTATCTAGTACTTTTTGTATTTTGTAGATGGATTTGTGCCAAGAAGAGCTTGGTTGTTATCAAGTAGTAGGATTTTTAAAATGCACCAGCTTGGATGTCAATAATAAAAACCTGAAACAGAAAAGCAGTTGTTAAAAACTTGACATGAAATATGTCAGACTAGATTATGCAAGCAAGTTAAACCTCCTTAACCACAAGGGTGTTCACAAAAGAGGTTGGAGGAAGGCACTATTCAGTGTGGAATTAAAGGAATGCTAGACAGACCAGATTATACAAGTGAGTTAAACCTCCCTAACCACAAGGGTGTTCACAAAAGAGGTTGGAGGAAGGGACTATTTAGTATGGAATTAAAGGTATGCAAGAATTTACACACAAGATGTGACCTCACATCTTACACCTAAAAACAGCCAGACTAGAAAAAGTTTATAGGACAAGATAAAAATGCAGAAGATAAAAAATATTGAATAAAGAATAGTGATCCAAAAAATGGTTTGTAACAAAACGAAAGAAAACTAACAAAGTTTGACCCTATATTGAATACCATTCTTTCTGAAGAACTTCAGGAAATCATTCTTATATTCTGAATACTTTGTTGAAAAGTTCATATTTACTAGATTTCATTTATGATAATTCAAGAGAAATTCCCATAACATTTTGGTCAAGACTCAAAATTTTTTGTCGTTGGAGGGCTAATATGGCTATGATCCGACCCATCCATGGGTCGTTGGAAAAATTTGAAAAATCTTTTAATAATGATGGTATTTAATACATCCAGTTAATGTTTAGTATTTATAAAATTGCTAACAACTTTCTACTTCAAATTTGAGTTGATCATTGAACATCAGCAGCTTAGCTCATTGCAGTCAATATGTTAATACGACAAAGAAGTATCTAACCTTCAGCTCAAGACCTTACATCTATCTTGCTCTAGGGAGCACTAATGCCCTTTGATGCAATAGTTGCATCCCTGTAAAGAATGGAAAATGACCTTGATTTGTAAACCCTACATTTGAATGAGTTCTACTAAAGTTTTTTGATGTGGTCAACACATTTCCAGCATATTGGGCCAAATGTGTACCTGTCAGTAAATTGCTTATTCACGTACTGGTATAAATGAATATTTCTTTGGTTTTGCAACCTTCTTGAAAAATAATTTATTGTGCCAAGTGCTTCTACATAAGAATCAAACAGATTATTTAGTATTGTGCAATTGTATTTTATAAATTTCTTCAGAAAGGATACAAAAATATTTGAGCAGCAAAGTCAATCTTCCAATTCTACTAACAACTTAACCAAACCAACTGTTTACAACAGCAAAAACACAGTGAACGTGTTAACAGCACTAGACATAAATACTAGCATCAGGAAGTGATCCCACTAATAGCAGACCCCCCAAAATTAGTAAAATTGATATCAAAGCCAGCTATCAGTCACAACACAGTTCAAGTTTATCATCATTTTTACGTATTCATGAACAAATAGTTAACACATGGATGAAATTTCTATTGAGGCCTGAGTAGCAGCAACAAACACTCCCAATTATGTACTGTGATCCTTGTATGGAATTACACAGGGTGAGGCAGCCAATCCTGCATTTTTGAGAAGGTTGTGGAAGTTTAAAATGCAGAATTGACCCCAACATCCTGTTGTCTGAGCAAATTTGAATAGCTTGCATGTAGAGATAAGCAAAGAAAATATGAAAACTGAAAGAAGCAAAGTTGGCAACACAAATGATACAAATACTAAAGGCCTATATAAAACTGAGACGACCCCCTGGGGGCACCAGTGCCCATAGCTAATCCCCCTTGAGGACACCAGTCCCTACAGCTAACCCCCCTGGGGGCACCAGTGCCCATAGCTAATCTCCCTTGAGGGCACCAGTCCCTACAGCTAACCCCCCCTGGGGGTACCAGTCCCCATAGCTAATCTCCCTAGCTCCATCATTAGTCCTGTAAAATACTAAGTATGGTCAATACTAACCAAGCATAACATAAGGTTCAGTAATAAAGTCCAGATTCAACATCAGAATTAAATAAACATGTAAAAAAGAACAAACAGACAACAAAAGATAACTATACATTTACTTACTGAAGAAGAGAGAAGTTAAGCATGTAATTCAAAATTGGCTCTTCTCTCAATTTATGCAAAAGTTCTAAAATCTACGGTCAAGATTACAGGAAAAACTGTCAGTTATCTTTAATAATTGCATTGCACTTATCATGGCTATGCATTGCTAAATGAGGACAATGCAGCAAATTATCAGTAAAAAATACTAATAATAAACTTAGGTAATGACAACTCATCAAAATCAAAAGTGACGAGTATCGAACATATGCATTTTCAATGTATTATCTATTATTAAACTACAACTTCAGATACGGAAGCTGGCACGGACTGTAACAAAGTTTAATTGTGCAATATTTTGAATAATCTTATTTATGAATATTTACATAAAAATGCATATTTTAAGGAGTTTTGGTAATCCTACCTAAGCAAATTACTAGTACAAAAAACAGTAACTTGCTGACTCATCCTCCATATGCAGCAATACACAGCCATGCTGGGTAACGCAAAACAATTATTTGTGATGATTTTAGAGGGATTGATAATTCTTCTTGTGATTTTGACCTTCAGATATTAGAATTGTTGCATATTTTATTGTGTCAGATTTTATTATTTATAAGCTTAGCTTCTTCCTCTTTTACATAGTCAATAAATAGTTGCCTTTGTTTTCTTTGTATTTTTCAATTTTTCCTCCTGATGAAAAACCAGCAATTTTTTCTGATTGTAAAAATAACATTTATATTCAAAATTCATCTAGAAAAATTCAATTTCAATTTTCAAAAGGATAAACATTAACCAAAAAATGTCATAGTAAATCTCTGTCATATTTAATAATGAAGGTTGTGCATGACAAACCAGCAGGTCATCCACACAGTGAAATCTTTGTCATTAGCAGTATGAAATTCTTTCCAGTTTCTACCTGTCAATTGCCAAGCAGTCATGTTCAAATTAGGATAAACATTTTTGCCTAACATAAAAATAGTTGGAAATTAAGGTCATATAGGATTCAAAAATATAGATTGCTCTATAACTGAAGCTATGATAATTTAAATAATTTGGCCACTAATCATTAAAATAAATGTACTTTAATTCTGATGGCAGCTATGTCAAAATTAACTAAATTGAACAAATCAGTTCAATCAGAAAAAAATATATATTGTTCTTCTACATCAGAAAGTTTAAGCCATTTGTTGTAACTTTAAAATAAAAAAAAAGAACCTAATTTCATGAGGAAAAAACAAATATTGCTTTTGTATACAAAGTTTAAACCATGGACTGCCATATGGAAGAAGAAATCAGTATGATCAGAAAAAATATATATATTGAACTCCTTCATGAAGTTAAATTCATAGATTATAAACTAGTGTAAGAGTAGAAGAAATCAGTTTAATCAGAAAAAATAAATATATTGAACTCCTTACTCCTTCATGAAGTGAAATTCATAGATTATAAAATAGTGTAAGAAAGTAGAAGAAATCAGTTTAATGAGAAAAAATATATATTATCCTCTTACATGCAGTTTAAATATTCAATTGAGACCTAGTATAGGAAGGCAGTGTTAAATTCATTCTTGCCGGTCACAACAAGTCGGCACAGGCCTGAGGCCATCGGTAGACCCACACAACCACGAGCCAAACAAAGGACAGCTGGCATGACAGCTGGCCACATTAGGCCTAAGCTCAAAATTATCAGCAATGTTCTTGCTCTTTTAACACGTGATGAACATTGATAATGATCTTGGATAAAACTGTATTTATTTAAACTTGCAATTAATTCATATGAAAATGATTCTCAGTTATATAGATTTTGAGAACAGACACTAGTTAAGACATGGTAAGGAAGGCTGCTCCATTCAAGTATAGTGATAGAGGAATTAGCAGACTCACCACACGCTACGGTGTCCAGTGAAAGACTGGATAGAAACTGCCACTGCCTACCCGACATTTTCACGACACCGGCATTTGAAATTTGAGTAAAGAAAGACAGAAAGGTTTTCTAGGGCGCAAATTGAAGAAGTGGACGCACGCTTTGTTAGCTCGTCTTGCGTGTTTAAAGGGCAGCAGTATGATTCTATCATTGATAATATCTCTACATTAGATCAAAAAATTACTTATTTAATACACATTTTTGCTAACCTGATTTGTAGAACGCATATACCTAGAACCTAAAGCACTTTGAACACGATCACGCACACAAAAATAAAGTTGATGACTGCGAAGCACAACATTCGAACGTAACAGCTGATCTCAAGGTTACGGCTTCGGCTTAGAAAATTACGCATGAGTAGTCATGCTTCTATCAACAAACGTGTTAAAAACAGTTTTAAATTCCTCTTATTTAAATCAAAATGAAATAAAGGTCACTTTTGCTTACATCAAATATGGTTTAATTTAAATTTGTAAATATTATTTTTTTAAATAGGTACTTTTTAATTTTGATGGTATTGGTTTTCATTTAGTTTTTTTTCAGCATTTTACTCGCTTTCTATTATATCAATTTTATGATGGTTATCTGCGCGACTTACGTTAGAATACTACCGTACGATATCGCGATCATGTTGTAGGTAATGGTTGCGTATTATCAGTAACCATTACAAGCGGCCATTACAGCAGGCAGATCAGGTGCTCATGTCAGAGAATTAACTTGGCTATTTTATGTTATTTGTGAAGTCCTGTAGTGTAACATTGTAGTCCAACTTCCCGTATTGTCTGAATAAATTAGGAACGAAACATCTAATTACATTCATGGCGGCAATTGGTCTCACATCGTATAATAAAAACATTCACTTATTCATAAAAATGACGAATTCATTAAAATATTGGGTCATCGCAACCCAATTTATATTGGCGTAAAAGCATTTTAATATATAAATGATCGGACTTTTTCAACATTCGTTTCTACCTTAAGATTTCCAGAATATAATTATCTCAAAACAAACACTCCGATCAAGGTGTTTTTTCTCTTCTGCACGATTTATTTCCTTAAACATAGAAACAAAGCACGGTCGAATCCTCCTTCATCCATTCGTGTAACCAACACCCAAAATGGTCAGCTGATTTGCCGGAGTCAAACGCTTTTCGAGGCTTCCTTGCCTTTTTTCCGACGTTTTTTGAAGGGAGGAGAAGGGTGGGGAGACAAAGGAACTGGTGATCGTGAACTCGAAGGAAATTTCCTATAATGCAGCTGCTCAGCCCGTGACTAAAAGAAAAATGAAAACGGAGGAATGAGAAAATCACTGCACTTAATATCGGTTTCTCAAAATGCCGTGAGTTACTTCTATTCGGATAAAGAAATACAATTTCATTTGCTAATTGCCGTGCCTTCACTTGAATTCGTTGTCAGGAAAAGCTGCACTAGGATCAAATGGTATAATTAAAGGGCCATTTGATTTCAGTGCAAGTAGAGCTTCCTGATTATTATTCCTTTTTTAGAGAGAAAAACTGTGTTCAAGTTTGTGATCGCGCGAGTGGTCGAAATTTGGCACGCCGGTGTATAAGTAGTGGTTTAGCGACTACGTTTATAATCTTGTCTTTACAGTATCCTATATGCACATGCTGCCCTAACTGATGTTAAAAAACCACAATCACGACAAAAATTATTAATTCAAACAAACCGTTATGGTAGGGGATAGTAAATATGCAAAATTATCAAATTTCCTCATCAAACAACTTTTTGCTGCAGGCGGTGTTAAATTGAATAATTTTGACGGTTTTCTTATTCAAATAGTCAGTTGCACCATGTTGTGAAAAAATAGCTCTAAGCCTCTCCTACTTCTCAACGACCGATGGGCCGATGCCCGTTTTCTTTGATTTCATTGCCCGCTTTCTTTGATTTCAGGCACAAGGCACAAAGAAATTCTCATAATTTTCATGCCTGCAGTGATATATTGACTGCACACCTTTTTGTCTCCTGCTCTTCTACTTAACATAATAGTTTCAGTTGATAATTTAATGAAAGTATGACTGAAAGCTTGTATTCCTTTAGTTTCAGACAGAAAATAAACCAGCACTGGCGTTTTTAAAAACACAATCATGTTTTGGCGCCTTCAAAAGGCAGAGATAGTGTAGAGAAGTCCTCTTTGTTAAGAAAATCCAATGCATTCATGAATGTCTCAGACTCATAAGGCAAGGATGGATGGTATTCTAAACTTCAATTGAACACTTTTATTCCTGTTTTGTAGGTTGCAATGACCGTCTCGAATTAGTGGAAATTATAATTGATTATCCGTGACGCATTTTTGGTCTTCATCAGCCTCTTTCTTTCCTTTCAAACCATGGCAGCCGGCAACAATTGGGATTGATCCTCATTCAAAGGGAAAAAATTGGAAAATTATAAAAACATACCAGTGTTTGAAACACAACTTACGCATAAAATGCAAGTTAACGCAAGTGTTTTAATGTTGTTTCGTTTACAAGCTCTTGGTTGGTATTTATAATACGTAAAAGTGCAAGGGCCATGTTTGTTGTAGATAAAATAATAGAAAAAATAAGAAAAAATTTCTCAAACCATAATTTGAAAGGAGCTTGAAAAAGGCAAGACACTGAGGATAGAAAAGTAGAATATTGAGATATTAAAAAAGGTTATCTTATCTAGCTTGCCTTCATTCCCATTCAAATAACTTACTTTAAACTGCATTTCTACTCAAAAATTCTTTAACATTTAGCTGTTTACCTCGACTTGCGATAAGGTAAGACAATTTTTCTGGTATCAGCGACATATTATGAGGCAGATTTGAGTACTTTTATTGAAAGTGAAGCAGTATTACGACTCAAAATTTGACTGCTATTACGTCGCAGTTTCTTAGCAGGTAACTTGGAGGGTGTGGGTGAGGAGGGAAGGATGGGGGAGAAATTGGGGAGAAAGACCGGCAACAAAAAAGAAAAAGAGATTATTTCCAATAGAGGTGATACAAAAGGCTCATCGTTGATTTTTTTTAAATTTGTGGTTATTCATTTAACAAATTTATTCATAATTAAAGCCCTGCTGATGAGTTTAGAACTTTAAAAATTGGAGAAATACACCAGATATTAGTCGTGATGCTCTGATTTAGAAAAGTTTTTCTGTACAGTTTTTTACAATTTGTATGTAGATTTATTATCAAACCTAAATTACGCATCAAAGGAAATACATTTTCCAAATTATTCCCTCAATCATCTGTTTCGACTTAGACATAGGTATTACAATACCCATGTGTGTATATCAACCAAGGAACCTTACGTTGAGATATTTTAAAAAACAGTGATTTTTTGTTTCATCTGTTTGGAAATGAACTTTTTTCCTTCTCATTCACCGTTATTTTTAACTCACTTCAGAACAGTGATGGGAGTGTAAAAAAAATTATTTTCAATGTACCCAATTATGAAAATACTTGTAATTGGAAAAATCAGTCATGCCCCTTATTGCTTTTTATGTATTTCAATTAGGTATTTTGATGAAAATACTCTATAAATTCAGAGATTTCAAAATCAAAAGTGACGAGTATCGAACATATGCGTTTTTATTTTATTATCCATTATTAAACTACGACTTCAGATACGGAAGCTGGCATGGCCGTATGTGTATAGGACCTGACTCCGTGCGGGGAGACCCGGGTTCGAGTCTCGGCGCTGGTGGCGATTTTCTCTGTTGGGTCTAGGAGAAAAATTCTAAGCACAAGACCCCACTCTCCCCAGGTGTCTGAAATGGGTACCGGTCTTGACCGGGGGGAAGCGCCATGGCGTCCTGGTGTTAGTCATAAGGCATTTGAAAAACCAATGTAAAAGGTGATATGTATCATGCTTCAATTGGAAATAAAGCATCCGTAGATGCCGATGTTTGTTTGTTTGTTTGGACTGTAACAAAATTTAATTGTGCAATATTTTTAATAATCTTTTGTATTTATTTACAAACAAAGGCATGTTTTAAGTCGCGTGAGGAGGTAGAAGATGCTATATTTTCATACATTTTCAACTAAAATATTATAATTTAAGTTATTTCTTAACATTATTTAACCGACACCCCATAAAAAAGGTAGAAATTAAAAAAAAATTAAGTACTAAGCATTTCTACAAAATTAAGCTTTAAAAAAATATATTTTCAAGTGCGATGAGGAGGTAGCAGGTATCGACCAATTCCACTCTGATTTGGCACAAATTTTTTCTCTTGTAGCACATTTTTAGAGGTAGCCCAACTTCAATTTGAAAAAAGTTGAGAAACGCTCCACCCTAATGTACAAAACGATATGTATCAGGCTTGATTGGAATAAAGCACCCTTTGTACGTCTTGTATGGTTTGTTTGTCAATTAAAGACCTTAATAATACTGAATTTTTAAAATCCAATGTGTTTTAATACATATTATGTATCAACTTTTTTTGAAAATAAACGGTTTTTTCTTTCTTCTCTTCCAGCTTCAAGTTATCTTGCTCGTGACGATAACAAAGAAATTTGACGCACTAGAGACGAACACCGGCACACACACTCGCCTATGGCTAACATTTCACTGCTGTGAGTCACGTGAGACCTTTCTTGGCGACAGAAAGGAAAAACGGATGCTCAAGTCCAATCAAGCCTGCTACATATCATCGAGTTCATTGGCTTTTGAAATGCCTCATAACTAACACCAGGACGCAATGACGGTTACCCCTGGTCAAGCCAGTACCCATTTTCGACACCTGGGTAGAGTGGAGAGCTGTGGCTCTTTATTATCAAGAATAAGAAAGAAAAACACTTTATTTAGAATTAAGATGAAACAAATACATCATTGATTTTAATATGTCTTAATACAAAGATCAAAAAATAATGCAAAGTACATCATGGGTTTTTAAACTGTCTTAATATAGTTGAAGTTCATCACTTGATAAATTGCGAAGAAATTCACTCAACATTTCTTTATTGGAACTCTGTCAATAGATAAAATGTACTACCTATGAAGTCTATGAAACGCAACGTTTCGATGTCTTAATATAATTTTTAAAATGTCTTAATATAAAGAATAAAAATGATACAAAACACATCATGGGTTTTTAAAATGTCTTTATTTAAAGATCCTTATTTGAAATACACACTTTGGTGTCGCAACACCCATGTTTATTGTCAAAACACAACTGATGCACGAAGTTGTCTACAACTAATCGGGTATTAAATATTAGCACATTCTATTCTAAAGAGGAAAGAGGCGGAGAAAGAGCTACGTGGACTGCACCCTTATCCAATGTACAATCTTATTTACTCACCAAAACCAAAGATACACTTTAGAAAACGAACGAAAGGAAGGAGGAAGATCTATGTTACTGCATCCATACCCAATGTTTAATTTTATTTTGTGGGATAAGGGATATTTTACCCTAAGGAAAAGTGGGGGAGAAGGGGGGAAGACCCAAATGGACCGCCTCCTATCCAAAATGGCCCCACTCTAAGGCCGCCATCACACGGAGACCAAATGGTAACGTTTCATCAAAATCATCTACAGTCAGCGGCACTAGTCGGTCTGTCCAGGGCCACGAAACAATCAGACTTCAGCCTTAGTTTGACCAAACTGGCCCCAAACTAAGGCTGAAATCTGACGGTTTCGTGGCGCTAGACAGACCGAGTAGTGCCGCTGACTGTAGATGATTCTGACGAAACGTTACCATTTGGTCTCCGTGCGACGGCAGCCTTACGACAGCTTGACCGGCTCGGACAGTTAAGGGAACCATATCCAAAAATGAAAACTTTTTTTCAATGGGACGTACGTCTATGAAAATTTCCAGACTAGTAGATCTTGCTTAAATCACCGGCGTTTAAATTAGAGTTTAAAGAGACAAAGAGCTTCTCTGAGGTGCACATTTTGGACATATAAACTGAACTACGTACGCAAAAGCCAAGTAGATTTGGCAAAACTTACAGTGCTAGCTGTAGAATTGCAAAAATTCGGTTCTGAAACTCGTGACAAAGACTCTATAGGCAACAGGAGGACGAAATTTCGACCGGTCTTGCGAATGCTTACTTGAAAGCTTGGTTTTTCTTATAAATAGGAAATTTTGATTGATAATTTTAGTGAGACTAATTTCTAACCTATTGCACCTAGAAATATGAATTTACTTATAATTTGAAACTAACACTGTTTTTTAACTACACAAAGGGCTCACAAATTTTAATTTAAAAGAGGTACGAAGAAAAGACCGCATTGTGTGGGTTTAAGGGAGCTCCGCTAGTATTCTTTCTGAAATAAAAATGAAGCCATTTGTGCAGTTAGAGAAAACTCCTGGCTTCACTTTGAGACTTAATTTATATTCTAGGGGCAACAGGCTAGAAATTAGTCTCAAAAATTTTTTCAAAAAATATCCCTATTTTTAGGGAAAACAAACCCTTCATGTGAGATAAAAATATCCCTATTTTTAGGGAAAACGAATCGTTCATGTGAGCATTTGTGCGACCGGTCGGAATTCCGCACTAAGGCACATAAGGCCGTGCCACAGATCATATACTAGTGTAAATATTCTGTGGCCGTGCTATGGGGCCGATTTTATTCTCCGTTGCTGCAAAGTTAAGGCGAACAATTTGAGACAGGAAAGTCCAATTGATTATACTACATTTCATGTATCAATTTTGGTAAATATCTAAACGTCTTTTCTTTCCCATTATTAAAAATTAACAGACCTCAATACTATAAATTTCTTTAAATTTCATGCGTAGAGACGCTATTTGCCACCGCATACACATACGTGTCGATATTTATTTACGCGTGCATAAATACGGACACAAATGCGCACCATCAATTGTGTATGTGTTTATTAAAGGAAATTCTAATCGAGGTGCATGGACAAAAAATGTTAAAAACTTACTGATTCATCGGTTATTTGTTTCTGATGGTTTTCAATTTAAGCTGGTTATTTATCATCCTTACATTATAAGTGTTAATTTCTTCGGTTATTTGTATCACATGATCATCAACATAGACTCGTTATCCATCAACTATATATCATAAAAATTATTTTATTCGGTTGTTTCGCATACACTACACCGGGTCCTGTTGTGGCTAACTTCTTCCTTCTCCCAAAGAGAAGATACAATTCACTGGGTCCAGTGGGGGAATTTTAAGCAACTTCTTACTTTTCCCTACGGGAAGGTACACCGGGCTCGAAATACAAGCACCGATTTCATGCACCCGGTTCTTGGAGGGGCTAATTAACTTCTTCCTTTTCCTAACAGGAAGAAACACCGGGGTGTCCGGTATTTCGAATATTCATGCTCTTAAATTTTTAAAGTACAGTAGAGTCTAGAAACATACATCTTCTGGGAACCTCAGTTTTTGAGAAGTAGGTGTTCCAAAGAGAGGAAGGCTACATTTAGGATGGAGTTAAGCCAGGGAACGCGAAATCTATTTACAAGGTGTGTGGGGTATCCACACCCTGCGTACAGAAACATCAAGTTAGGATGGAAGTTCATGAAACAAGATAAAATTTTAAGACGATGGTAGTAGATGCTGAAAAACGGGACAAGTCAAGAAAAAAAAAGATAGTCCGTAACAAAAAACCCAAAACCTATTATATATCAACAAATCTTACCTTTAGCTCGTGACCTCACATTTTCCCCCGATAGTGAAAATATAATTTGAGGTTTGCGTGGGTATAACTAGAAGATTTAATATGTATATAAACATATTTGTTATATATAACACGCAAGATGGGTCCGTTTTCAGAATAAGAAACAGTTGATCGCAGTGTTGTCAAGTGGGTATTTTTTCGGGGTAAAATTCCCTAAATTGAAATTTCTAGGAAAAAATTCGGCCACACAGGTCAAACTGCATTTGGCAACCAGTCCAGATAAGATCCATCACGCTAAGAGTTCTTCATAGCTGAAATTTAAAGCGTGACAAAGCATAAGTTTATAATTCTGGTTTAAAGATGCCCAAATTTGTTAATTTAGGCTGTAAAATAATAAATGGAAAAATCCCGGCCGTAAAAAGCCAAATTAGAGAATTCCTGCCGAGAAATTTCCCAATTTGTTTATTCAGGCATTCAAAAATGCTTAATATGTCAATTTATGAACAGATTTATCAAATTTGAAAATTTATGAGCAGAATTATCAAGTTTGACGATTTATAGTCAGATTTTTCATTCTTTAGCATTGTTACGGTTGGAATTATAAAATTTGTTCATAAATTGCCCAATTTTGTAATACCGACCGTTTGAAAAAATGAAATATTTGACCATAAATCGTCAAATTTGATAAATCTGCCCATAAATTTCAAAGTGTGATAAATCTGTTCATAAATCGACAAATTTTAGAATTCTGACCGTAAAACTGTCAAATTTAATATTCTAGCTATAAAAATGCGATAACTTCCAATCGTTTAACACTTTATTTTTTTTCGTATCAACAGGTAGATGAGCGTCCTTTAGATTTTTAACCAATGTTTTACTATCAGCATGACAGTGATAATTTTGTTCTATTTAGATATCTTTTGCACGTTACACAGTTTATGAACTATGTTAATCTTAAGCATGAATAAATTAATTTTCCTGTTGGAATTGAGAAGAACAATGGGTCGAAATGTAGCTAACTTTTTTTTCCAACAGGGATAGACATCGGGCGCCCATTTCATATACCTGGGTATGATTGTGGGCTAACACTTTCCCCGACGGGAAGAAAATACTGGGCTTCCAACGCGGATAAGATCTTATCTGGACTGGTTCGTAGGGAAATAAAATTAATTTCGGGCATCGGCATATCGCTCATAAAAGTTATTTCTTCAGTATTTGGTCAAAAAGTTTCAAAATTAAGGACATTCAAACCACAGCTATCAGGAAGCAAACAAACAGGAAAAGCGAGTTATATCTTCAAGAATGTGTTGGATTTTCTCTTACGTATCATACTTTGACAACAAATGGGAGTTCGTTCAGGAAAATTATTTCGGAATCAAATTAAAGCAGTAACACTCCGCCGAAGCAATGGATTAGATTAGATTACTCGTTAGTTTAAGCCTCCCTACCCGCAGCAACAAATGCGATCCAAAGAGAGGAAGGAGGGAGGCACCATTTAGTATGGAGTGTAGGAAACGCGGAATCTAAGCAGAAAGGGCATAGAAACAGTAAGTTGGGAAAGAAGATTATGAAACAAGACCAAAGTTGAAGAAAGAAGTAGTAGGTGCTGAAAAACAGGACAGCAGTGAACCGAAAAAAGGGTGGTCCGTAACAAAACAAAATCATATTCTACTGCAACAAAAAGAAAGCCTACCTAACCTTTAGCTCGGGCCCTCACATAGTCCCCCTGGGAGCGCCAATTCCCATAGATACAATAGTTGTATCCCCGGAGGGGGCCGAAGCAATAATTTTTATATTTCATTATAAAGACAATTAATCTGAATTTGAATTCTTATCTGAATTTTAAAATGAGAAAGACCATAACGTTAAAAAATTTTTACAATACAATTTGTTGCAATACATTTGTTGAACCAACTTTTTTAGAAATA